>VDFB02380505.1:0-11557 GCA_007258455.2 Sequoia sempervirens | reverse complement strand
AAATATGTTTAGGATTGTAATTAAATGGCATCCTATTCCCAACATATCACACAAGAAAAATCTGCAGCCATGGACATGAAAATTTAATGAATTCTGAATTCAGTTGCTAAAGAAATAATTCACAGGATCTAGTGGTATCAGTAAGGGTGGATTAGACATGGGAGGAAATGCGAATGGACTGATAATGATGACAATATACGGTTGAGCCTTTCCAAAAGAAAATATTTGGAGTGTGAAGTACTCCCCTCCCAAAGGAAATTTAATTCCACCTTCAAGGAGCCATATGAAAAATATTCGATAGTGGGGATGGAGGTAGACAAAATTAATGTGGCTAGCTGGCTCTTCAATCGATTCAATGGCAAGCGCCTATATCTTGTGAAGAACTTCTCAATTGCGCTCAAAAGGATGGATACTCTGATTAGGCTAAGGTGCTCCAAGAAGCAATCAACCTTCTTAGGCTTCATTACCAACTAGAGGCTCAAGAAAATATGCCTTAACAAAGACATTTTATGTCTTGAGGCAGTGAGGATGGTGATCGGGAAGAAATTCTACTTCTTGAACAACCGAACGAAGATGAACTCCAATATTTCGTCACGATTCCTTGCATCATTTTTGGACTTAAACCTCTTGAAGCTATGGTGTTTGCTGCTACTAAGGATGGTATTCAAAGTAGCAATACTAGTTGATGATGTGGATGTGGTGGCAGTGGCACAACTAGGAGTTGGGATTCCATTGCCGAATGATATTGACAAAATGTTCCTACAAGGAGTGGAGGTGGAGTGGCTTCCCTTCATCACAAACCTGAATGTGGAGGGCCTAGTGCATCATAGGCACTGGGCAACTATCGGCTACAATTTACTATGCAAGAGGTTAGGCTTGAATGAGGTAGCGGGCATTTAGTGGTGCCGAGAGTTCGTGGAACTGGTGGAGTCCACTAGGTTCTATGATGAAAATGATTGATGGTCAGGAACAGGTGGGTGGATGGATGGGGTTTTTGTTTGGTCTAGGAGGTCATCGTTGCACCGACGAGATTGACATAGGATTGTAGTGGGCAGCAGAATTTTGGTAAGGCCTGTTGCATGATTATAATATGCATTCATGCTAGTTGGACATAACCCTAGTGGAAATATCCTGAATACAAAAGGATGTGATTTTTTTGCTTATAATATAATCCATAGGCTGTTGTATATGCTAAAAAATTCATAACCTGATATGTGTATAATGTGCATTACAAGTAAAATATTAATATATTAATATGTTTATATAAAAAATGTAAAAAATAAAATATAAAAATACTAGTGATAATGATGATAATAATAATAATATCAACAAAATCATTTTTTAAATGGTCTGCCAATTGACCTCATGTACTACACAAATTTATGCAAAAAAAAATCATTTTTCCCCCTAATTGACCTTCCACACCTCTTCGGCGTACCCATTGCACACCAAGGTGCGATTGCTAGTTTTTATTTATTTTCTTGCTTTTCTACAAGGAGGGATGTGACATCTCACCTCCTTGGAATAAGCCAACTTGACTTATAAGGAGGTTGCATTTGCTATTTTATTTTGCTAATAGTTGCATTGAAGCCTTTCATTGTTCTCCTATTGTCATGTTTGAATGTTTTAGGGTCCCAATTAATGATTTGCATATTCATCTTTCTTCAAAATTTTGGGTTATTGGTCAAGTTATTTGATTTTTAACCCATTATCATTATCTTTCAAGTGGTTTCATTTCCATTAATTTGACTAATTTGGGACAATTTTATTAGATTAAATGATTGCATATTAAAAATATTCCCTTGAATATGCATTTTGCTTGATGTAATCCTCAATTTTCAATTTATGCAATATTTTTTTGTAAGATAGGTCAATATTTATGCCATCAAGTACACATATTTACCTATTAATCCTTGTATTGTGCTAAAGAACCATGCATCAAAGACTAGTCTTTGTAGTCAAGTACACCTCCAATATTCAAATTATTTTCATAAACTCACACTTAAGTCCCATGGCTCAAGTCACTTGCTACATGGTTTTACAACACATCACTAGTGTCCCATCAAATTGAAGTTAGAAAAAAATCAATTCAAACAAATTTATTCAATTATCAAAGAAAACAAACACAAGTATCTATGTTGTAAGTTATTATTTACATGGCTTCATATAATATCCAAGCTCATTTCCAAATTCCTAACATGGTTTACAAATGCCATGCATATGAGTTAATACATACAATCTTCACTCACCTATTATTCTTCAATATATATTTTCATACATTTAGGTATTGAAATATAATATCCTTACAACATCATCGATAAATATTCTTTCTCAATGTAGCTTTAACATATATGGTAGAGCTATACATCAAATAACTCATTAAATGTGTGGCTATGCCAACCATTATTAAGGTAGCTACAACCTACCTATTCAAACACACATCCTCAAGTCCTTTGCATTTTAAGTTCATATCAATTCATGCTTATATCATGGGGAAGATCCTTAATACTCTTAATTATGCAATAAGTCATCACATAATAATGTGTAGATTCAAATCCAATAGTTGGGTTGTGGGAATTGGTAATCATAAGATACCACAACTTCCATTGCACAATTTGATTTTCCTTTACTGTTCATATATCCAAATTCCCTTTTGCACCCATTTATGTATTCTTGGCTAGGATTGGTGAATCATTCTTATAAGATAAAAGGTCTACTTAAGAAATTTAATGATAACATATTCATATTGAGTGATTGGTTCAATTACAATGAACTAGTAGTAAAATATTTTCTACTTTACCCTAGAGTCTAGTGAGCTTTATAAGTCTGGTGTTTGAACCATGCATTGATACCAATGTAATAACCACCCTTGGTTATTACCTTTTTTTTAACCTTACAAATCCATAGTAAGGGTGGTAGCTCTATACCATAGTTGCATGATCTTGCATTGAACAATATAAGATCACATAACAAGAAAAATTCCTAGACCTACACTTAATTCTCAAAGGTTCTTTGAGATGACCCTATCTACATATCCTTTTTGAGAATCAGAAGTGTCATAGTTCACATATCAAAATACAAAGAATTCATCCACACCACTTGGATGAGGTCTTCAACCTCAATCATTAGTTGGGCTAATGATTCTAATTTAATCCATATACAATAGTATATGATAGCCAATGCATTCTAATCAAATGCTAGTTCTACAACATCAATGTACCAGTACATAAGGATATGCATAGTGACTAGCTCATATACCCATCTCATGTACACACAGTGATTTGATTATACATACATCATATATACACAATGTGACTAGTTGGGAAAAAGGGAGGTGGTTGCAACGTTACTACAAGTGTCTTTCCCTTTATGTAGCTCACTAAGCCCTTGAGTACATCTTAGCCAAAAAAGGAATGTTAGTGCATCCCACATGGGTCCCATATTTTTCCTAATTCACCACCAATTATGATGACAAGACAAGCATCCCATACTACTTGTATCATTACTGTGTTGGTTTCTCAACTTGCTTTCAATAATCCTAAGAAGCTGTAAATTCCTATGATTAAGATTATTGAGAGGACGAGCCAACAAATGAGAGATGAATATATCTCTCTTGCACTCCAGGTTTTGCAAAACCTAGGTGGGTGTGCCTCAAACAACACTAGATTTTGTATAAATAATTGGATTATCATAGTGAACAACATAATTTGTTCACACATATAAGAATTTAAAAGTGATTCCTCAATATCAACATTCTTGTTACCCTTAATGCTCAAGGACGTGAACATAACACCTAAAATACTAACATCCAACACCAAAGTATGATTCTTCATTCTAGATTTTGTGGACATGGATGCTGGAAAGATTGATGCCCGCTTCTTAGGATTATAGAGTCTAAAAAATACAAACATATACTATCCTAACAAAATCATCTTTGTGGTTTATCAATACAATATTACAACAATTTAAACCCCTAACTAGATCGACTTCAAGATTTAACTATTAAAATGCTAGTACCTTACAATGACATAAACACTAATGATTTGCTACCTAGATTTTACATAGTAATCCTTTATTAATGTTGAAAAATCCATTCACTATTTAGAGTAATTTATTGCTCTCCTTGAAAGAATGTAAACTCAATAGTGAGTCTTGTAACAAATTTAAAAGTGAAAATTTTCATCTACTTGAAATCTTACTTTTGTTTAAGGATAAACAACATAACAAAGGTGACAATTTGAATGCAAATTTTTATTCATCTCGATTTCAATAGAGTAAAATAACTACAATAGACATATTGGCACAAATTTTCAATCTTTATTAGCTTTCAAAAAAATATTATAAACTTTTCTTTAGCAAAGTTTCTATGTACAAGCTTAATCTCTCCAAGATCACCCAACACTTACAAATGAAAGACTTTATAATATATAGAACCCCTTTTGAAAAATCAAGGCAACTATTACAATTTTTTTAAAAAATAGAACATCATATTGTTGGGAATATTTTAGTTTCATTTAGCTTTTGATTTTGAAATTTGCCACCTTCCACTTTGATTTTACAAGTATTTAAAATTTATTGCTGAAAATATTTGAAAAAGCACAACTTTTGAGAGCCATAAATTTTGACCTTGGTACTCGTTTGATCTCATTTTTTTCAAATCAAAGAGCTTAGAGACCTCTATAGCAAAAAAAATGCTATGCCAATTTCATCAAATTTTAGAGCCAAATTCAATCATTTTGGACAACCTAAGGTACCCCAAATTTCAGATTTTCAGACACTAGAACTCAAAGAAATTTAATAGCAATGCTGGGATTTAATTTTTGGTTAGGAAAGCTGTTCTTAAGGTGTCCAGCATTCCCTGAAGGCTGAAGTTGGTGCAGATCCAACATGTGCTGGTGCAAACCTTTAAAATAGCTGATGTTGGGTATTTTTAGCTATTTTGATCATTTTATTTTCTCAAGACTATTTTAGGGATTTTTAAGCGAATATACTCATCTGGCTCGAAATTACTATAAAAGGATAACTTGACATATACAATTTTTTTTGATCCCAACTCAATTTGGGTAAACTAAGACATCATAGGGGAGACAAATTAGGATGACATCTTTAGGAAAATAAGTTAATTTTTCAGCAATAGACATGAGTTGAGAATTTCAACATAAGATCCAACACATTGATAAGGGTATAAATTTAACCACACACAACACAAACAATCATTAATAATATTTTCAAGTCCATTACTGATCTATGCCATCACACAACCCAATAAGTTACATAATTAGGATGTCTTATGGTCTTATCCTAGACTCAAAACTAGTGACTATACCATATTAATTTAATAATCAAAACCTTGAGAAGCATAATTTAGGTAGAGACATGACAAGAGATGCACACATATTTTTGATACACCAATGCTAATATTGAACTCTTGAGATGGGTAGATCCTAGCATCCATTACTTGGATACTATTGGTGAAAGCCTATCTAAGCCCTATGAAATCAGGTTGATCCTAGCATCCATGTCTTATGTTCTTGCTTTAGACCCAAAAATAGTGCCTATACTATCAATTCCTTTAACTGATTTAATAATCAAAACCTTTATAACCATACTTAAAAAAAACACAACATAGGAGGCACACACATTTTTTTAATACAACAATGCCAATATTGAACTCTTGGGATGGGTATATCCTAACATCTATCACTTGTATTCTATTGGAGAAAATTTGCATAAACCCTATGAAATTGAGTAGCTCATGACATCTATAACCTACATGTTATTGGAGAAAGTCAACTAACCCTATGATATAAAAAAATACATCATTTAGTAGAGCACACTCCTTAACTATTGTCATGTTGGAGCATTGATAAGCTTATCTATAAGTGGTTCATATGTTTTACAATTTTAATGATCACCTTAAGATTAGTGGAACAAGATACACTAAGATAATTATTAATCTCTACCTATTCCCTCACATGGTCCCTTTCTCAATCCTAGTTGTGATACCAAGAAGTGACTCTTGTATCAATCTTGGTTCAACATTCTGACATTTAAAGAGTACAATATCATTGATCTAAAACATATTGTCCTAAGGATTTACACCCTATATTGGTTAATTTTGGTTACAATACCACTCGAAGGGGTCCACTAACCCCTAAACATGGTCTTGTAGGTCTTGGGATGAAACTACCAACATCCTAGAAACCCACTGAACCCACATGAGCTGGATTTTTCCTAGTGACCGATACATGTAAACAAGTTGTTCACTCAGTTTGATTGTTACTTAGAAACACAATATCTATTAGATAGAAATCAAAATTGTTGTAATAATATTAATTGTAGACACCTAAATTTGGACACTTACATTTTTCCAAATTAATCGTTTTTCATCTAAATATTCTCTTATTTGCATTAATTGAGTAATATTACTATTATTTAGTTAATCCCCCTAAAGTCTTCTAAATCCATAAGGTATTTAGTTAAATAATTAAATACCTTACCCTTTATTCCCTTTTTCCTCAAAGTACTAAATAAATGATTTAATTCCTCATATATCACATCCTCCATCACTTTTTTTTAATCCTAATCCACCTCCTAATCCCATCATTAGGGGTGTCCACATGTCTAATCCATGATTAGGACGTGTCACATCCTCCAACTTTTACAAGTTGGCTCCTAATTAATTAACCCTTAAGCTGTCTTCATCAGCCACTTCAATTAACTCTTGTCCCATCACACACATCCTTTAAAGGTTATTTTTGAGGGAATTTTTAATTCCTTTTTATTCTCAAAGGTCCTTTTTTAAGAGTTTTAATTATTTATCATCCCATTATGCATTAAAGGAATTTTTTAATTCCTTTGGATAACTCTTTGATTCTCAAACCCTTGATCTGCTTCCTCTTTCAATCTTATTTGTTATTCCATCTATGGTTAAATTATTAACACTTAGCCATTTTGTTCCTCATACACATTCTTCTGTATGTTCCTCATTCAACCTAATCCTAAATCATCATCTCCATCTTTCCCAGCTTCACCATCACCCGTCCAATCAGCTTCAAATAAGTCGTTATCTTTTGAAAGTGATCTCAGGCACATATCAAAATATCAGCAGTGGATATCCTATCAAGTTCGATGAGAATGGCAGTTTCATTGTATTTTTCAAGTTTGAGTTTCAACTTAAGCCCTAATCTAGAGGTGTTGTTTTGTGTTGTTGCTTCCTTTGCATTTTGTTCGTTTTTGCATCTTTAGGGTTAGCAAAACACGATGCACACATTAACAATTTTGTAATTTTGAGGACATATTATTTTTTTATATTATCAATCATAAAACTTAGCAAATAATTATCCACCAGATATATATAAAGACAAAACATGATACCATATTTGGTAATACTTACCATAAATTTCCATGGTTGGAAAATTTGGTCATAAGGAACTACGTCCTAAACTCAACACAAATCCAAGTACATAGTTAGAGAAGTAGACCATCCATACTTAAAAATAATTCACACCATTAGATTCTAAAGGCTTGATTAAATAATTGGTATTTTAAGAGGGTTTAAATCACTTAAAATGTATTTCCTAAGTTAAAAGAACCCCTAACCCCTATATCTAACACCTAGGGGAAATTAGGACTATAAACACATAATTTAATTCACATAAAGAACTCATAAATCACAAAAGGAAAACATACTAAGAGATAGCCCTTAAGGGTAACAATTTTTTTTTTTCACATAAATACATGACCATAAAAACATTAAAGCACATAAATGATGTTTCAAAACAATACATCACATAACCTTATTTTCTCCATAATACAAAGGAAGTAGCTATTTGACCCCCACCACCATTGGCAAAAAATACTTGCTCACTCAACAAAAAGTGTTAGTATATCATATGAATAATAACTAAAGCAACCATAATAGATGAAAATAAAACTTTGAAAACAAATTAGTACTTTCCATAATTTCTTATCTAAAATAATCATCTAAGAAATCACATAGAAATTATTTAATTGAATAATCCATTAGAATGAACAATTCACTTGTCATGTCTCATCACAATAACACCTACTCACACATCCACATATGTAATAATATAATAATCACAACATCACTGTACCCCTAGCAATAATCATTTGAAATCCATCATATAATCAATAAATTATCACAAATGAACATTTTCAACTCATTAAATATCATCTCGACCAACACATACTTACTCATCGAAAGGAAATCATCTGGTTATCACAGAGTAATCGCAACAAACAATAGTCAGCTAAAACTAGTTAGTTAGCCATTATCCCAATAATAACCAAGACAAACCAGAATAATACCATCTATGCATATGAATAAATTATCATTCATAAAAATCCTGTATAACATCTAATCATAGAAACACATGAAAACTTTGAACATGAGACATGATATCAGCATGGACACATACGTCAATGAGATCACTAAAAAGAAGGGGTCTCAAAGATACTTAGAAGTGTAAGAATTTTTTTGACTTTAAGTTCCATATATGTAAAGGTATTATGTGCAATCAATTTATATTCTATAATTTTAACATGTCCACACAAATTCATAAAAGAAGAAAAAATATTTAAAGATACAATTTCTTGTATTGATTATCCCCTTAATAAATATACTTTTTATTTCAAAATCATCTATAGATGTAATTAACTTAGAGAACAAATACTAAAATTGAATGACATAATCACTAATGTGCTCATTAGATTCTTGGGTACACTCAAATAAATTGACAAGTATTCCTCTAAGGCCCATATTAAATTTGAATTGATTTAGGGACACTTTAATGAGATCATCAAATGAAAGAACAATTTGAGGAAGTGTAAAGAACCACTTAATAACATAATCTTTCAAATTATATAGAAGTAGCTTTGTTAATAAAATGAAGAAACACTAACTCATTTGACTGCAAAATATGACAAAAATTTCCTACGAAAGATGTATAATTAGATGTATCGTTGGGTACCTGTGTATTTAATGTGAAATTTTCAATTTTTTTAAAATTTATACCCGACGTTTGTCGAAATTGTGACGCTCTGTGATTTTTATCGCTATTTCGACATACACTTAAAGTCAACCATCCCCTTCCATCAATTTGTGGGCCAATGGGTATATGGTTAGCATTCGTCAAAGTTTCAACGAATGTTTTTTAATAAATAAAAGTGAGTTCAACAATTTATCTATACTTGCGAATTTTCTATACTTGTGACAGTTTGTGGAGGTTATAGGCCGAATTTTTTGGTGCAAAATATCAGAATTATTAGATTTTGTTACTTGTCTATGATTAAAAATTATTGGAGTGTGAGTTTGATATTTTTTGAAGATCTAAATATTCAAGCTTGGTAAAGAAAAATCATGTCAGATAATATTAGTGCAGAACAAAATGAAGAGACACTTGCTAGATTATGGGCTAGATTGAAAAGAAAGGGTGATGGGAAATGTTATTGTCCTTGTAATAATTACAAGGGCTTAAAGACAAGAAGACATTTAATCACAACAACTGAGAAATATTGTAGGTAGCATGGTCACGTTGAAGGGGGGCATGATTATCGTCCATTGGTAAGTTGTTCATTATATGTCTTTATATTGATTGAATTTGTAAATGTTTATATCGTTTTAACATTTTTTATATATATAAAAAATCACTTGATCATGATCATGGTTTATTTGTGTCAATCATTATTATAAAGGTGGGGCACCCTAGGGCACATGATATGGATTATCACGGCCCGGAGAATGTGGTTTTGCAAGCGGAGGAACATGGAGCTGTGAATATCGAAGATGAAGTTAATGATCCTATAGAAGAAGATGATCATGTGCCAGAAAACACAGTTGAATATGATGGTACAAATACATTGATCCACATACATTAGTGTAAGAAGCAATCAGCGATGATCTGCCATGACTTTGATGATACCATGATTTAATTGTGATTTGAGGCATACAAGCCCTTTTTATGAAGGCTCCCAAACAACTCTTCTCTTTCTCTAATCGTATTGTTGTTGGTGAACTTGAAGGTTATGAACGATTTATCCAACATGAGCAAATCATGGATGCCTGCTATGGCGTCATCTTTTTTCATCTATTTTTGTTGTTAGTTCATCACTAGTGTTAGCGACAGAAACATGTACCATTAATATTCTTTATATTAACAAATTATTTTTTTGTTGTAGATTGATAAGTGAATTTTGTTACCACCATCAAATATTTCTCTTACCTTTTGCTCACACGGGTGATTTATCTCCACATTATGAAAGCATATTGAATGGAGTATCGCTAATAGATGCATGTCCCAATGATCATATTATATATCATAAACAACATGAATTTAAAAATGAATGTTCTCTATAATGTCATATCAATAGACATGAACAAACCGTCCAACAAAAAAAGGTGCCTTTGGTAATTCTTTTCATTATATTCCCATTATTCCATGTATGCAAATTCCATTATTTAGATGCGAAGCTCAAGACAATTTTATGGATTACCATGCACAAAATAGAAGTGGAGATGATACCTTCTAGCCCCATGATGGTTCTCAAGATTTAGGGACATGGAGGAAAAATGGCCACACTTTAAAGAAGAACCTCGTAATCTCAGGCTTTCATTGGGAGCAGATGGTGTCAATCCATTTGGAGAGCTGAGATCTATTTACTCAGTGTGGCCTATTTTTGTTATCAACGATAACATTCCTCCATGGATTTCAATAAAGAAGGAGCACATAATGTTGTCAATGATGGTTCGAGGTATTTGTTTACATCAATTTTCTTTAACATAGTAGCATCTCATTGTCTTATTTGTTGCATAATGACTTATATTTTTTTCATTCAATAGTCATGTACATTAATTTATATATATTGCAGTAAAATAGTTATAATAATTATGTAATGTTTATGTTCATTCAACTAGGAAGTACCAAATTAAAGATATGAATGTATATATCGAGCCTCTTATCAATGAGTTACTAAAGTTATGGAATGGCGTCACTATGTATGACGTCTCTAGATCAATGGGAAAAAGATAATTTCAATTCCATGCAATGCTTGTATGGACAATTCATGATGCCCCATGGCTAACACATTTTTGTGGTATGTTATAACGTTTGACTGCATTTTAACGATATTTAATTTTATGAAGTAGATATCATGCATGTTTTTTAAATAATCTATTCATTATATATAATTATAAAAATTGACATTTAATCCAATTATATATGATCTTGCAAGTCTTCAAACAAAGGGAAAATTTGGATGCCCAGTTTGTGGTCCAAAGATGAAATCTCGTCGTTCAACAAGTTTAGGAAAGTAGGTGTTTGATGAGTATAGGCACTTCCTCCACATAAATCATAAGTATCGAACTACTGAAAAACATATTTTCAATGCGAAAGAAGAGACTACATCAAAACCATGAAGAATGACACCTCGCCTATGGAAGTTGGAATATAATAGAATTAATCATCAAGGTTATACATCGAAAGAATTGTTTATCTATCATATATATATGTTTGGAATTTATATTTTTATATTG
>VDFB02380504.1:0-28098 GCA_007258455.2 Sequoia sempervirens | reverse complement strand
TGGATCCCCTAGTTTATCTATTGAAGATAAAACTCCTTATGAAATGTGGTTAGGTAGGAAACTTGGTGTTCCACATTTAAGGATCTTTGGTTGTGAGGATTTTGTTCATGTGCCTAACGAAAAGCGATTTAAGTTCAATCCAAAAGCACAAAAATTCATATTCATAGGATATGGTGAAAATGTAAAAGGTTACAAGCTTTGGAATCCTCTAACCCAAAAAAATTACTTTATCTAGTGATGTGATTTTTAGGGAATTTAGAGCTTATTAAGGAGAAGAACAACCAAAGGAGAAGGATACTTCTCGAATAATGCATTTTGAGATAAATATTGAGAAGTAAGAAGAAGCACATGTTGAAGAAAAATTGGATGGATTGCATGAGGAGAGTTCACAGAGTTCCTCTGAGATAGATGCTCATGATGAGCATATCGAGGAACAAGAAGAACCCCCTTTGAGAAGATCCACGAGACAACGAAATCAAGTTGATAGGTATAGTCCACCTGATTTCCATTGTATATTTTCTTTGATGAGTACTAATGATGAACCTAGATCTTATAGGGAAGCTATGTCCTCAAATGAGAACAAGCTATGCATGAGGAAATGGATTCCTAGGATACTTGTGACACATGGGATCTTGAGAGTTTTCCCAAAGGAAGAAAGGCCATTAGATGTAAATGGATCTTTAAAAAGAAAATTGGAGCATATGATAATCTCGAAAGGTACAAGGCTAGATTAGTAGCCAAGGGCTACTCCCAAAGAGAGGGAGTTGACTTTAATGAAATATTCTCTCATGTTGCTAAATTAACTTCTATTAGATTCTTTTTATCTATTGTTGTTGTTATGATTTTGAGATAGAGCAAATGGATGTGAAAACCACTTTTTTGCATGGGGATCTTGATGAGGATATTTATATGAGGCAACCTAATGGTTTTGTTGTAAAAGGAAAAGAGGAATTGGTTTGCAGGTTAAAGAGATCTTTATATGGATTGGAACAATCACCAAGAATGTGGTACCAGAAGTTTGATGCTTTTGCATTGAAAATTGGTTATGTTAGGAGTGAGGAAGATCATTGTGTTTACATAAAAGTTATTGATGATCAAGTTTTAATTATTATCTTGTATGTTGATGGCATGGTGTTTATTGGTAACAATAAGGTAATGATCAAATAATTGAAAGCACATTTGAGATGAAAGATCTAGATGTTGCAAAATATATCCTTGGTATGGAGATCAACAGAGATAGAGGTAACATAAAGCTTTGCTTAAGTTAGAGAAATTATGTTGATACTATTTTGAAACATCTTAACATATAGGAGAGTAAACCAATTAATATTCCTTTACTAGTTGGAACGAAGTTAAGTTTAGACATGAGTCCTAAATCTGATTTTGATTATGAGGAAATGTTTGAAATTTTATATGCTAGTGCAGTTGGTAGTTTAATGTACGCAATGGTTTGTACAAGACCAAATATAGCCCAAGCAATGGGAGTTCTAAGTAGGTTTATGTCTAACCCTGGTAAAGTACATTGGACTTATGTTAAGAGTGTGTTTAGATATTTACGAGGTACTTTTGATTACTGTTTGGTTTATCATGGTGCTAATGATATTGATATCATGCATAAATCATTGGACATATAGGGTTTTGTTGATTCATATTGGGTAGGAGACCTGGACAGTCGAAGGTTGAAAAGTGGCTATGTGTCTACTTTGTTTGAGCCACTGCTAGTTGGATGAGTAAGAGGCAATCACCCACCTCACGGCTAATAGTACATGGTTGTGCTAATACGCCCTTAAAGAGGCAATTTGGTTACAGAGGCTTGGGAAAGGTATTGGTTTTAATTGCAAGTAAGTTAAACTTGAATGTGATAGTCAAAGTGCTATTTGTTTAGCTAAAAATCCTATGTATCATGCTCATACTAAGCATGTTGATGTTCAAGATCAATGTCAAGAAATTATCTTAATAAACTAGTTCCTATAGATAAGTTCTCTTGGTGCAGAAGGACATTGGCCTCAGTCTTGTACTTGATTTTATAATAATGATTCCAAGTTGTTTAGAATAATTGCAATGTATAATGTCAAGTAGGAGAATGTTATTGGGGGAATAGGGATGCCAGATTTAATTGGTAATCCCAAAACATATTTCATGTATCTCCTAAGTCCTAGAAAGTGTTCCCCAACACTAGGATTAGAAAGAGATTAAATTTGAATGAAATGAACATGTAAATTGACGTTTGTAATTATTCCTAAATGATAGGAACATGTGAGGGCATCCAAGAAGAGTTCCTAAATAATAGGAGCACATGGGGCATCCACATGGAAGGTGGAACCACCTTGCTTAAGTTAACTGTTTGGTGGAAAGATAAGACTTCATAATGCATGTAAATATCCTACAAGTTAGGGATTCATATTTACATGAGTGGAGTTCAGTTCAGTTTAGTAGGGTTCAATTCTATGGTTTGGTTATCTTCAATAGCATGTAGTTAGTTTCAGTTGAATGCTAGTTTACTTCAGTTGACTTGGAATGCATGCTAATGTCTTGAGTCGCATGTCAGATAACAACTGATACATTCAGTTAAGTGGGGATGATCAATCATGCATAATGTTTGCATGAATTGATGGAGAGATATGTTTTAGTTAACAAAGATTGACTTGAACCCACCTTGGATGCCTAAGTTGAGGTCTTTGAGTTAACACCTTTTGCATGAGAAGATATTTACAAGGCCGAGTTAAGTGGGTCCATTCTTGGGAACCAACTTGAGGAGAAGCTTGGAAGATATTTTCTTGACCAACGATCAGTTAGGAGTTCAATTTGGGGTGCCTAAATTGAGGAGACATTGGATTTGACTGAACATGTTACATGATGAAACTCTACTTGCACAAAATAGGCGTAGGTTTTTGAGAGGAGCTTCAAACTCTTATAATTGAGAATTCTTTGGAGTTTTCAATGCTCATTATTGTCTATTAATTGCAACAAGTTGAAGAGAGTTTTATTAGAGTTTATTGTAGGTTGCACGAAGAAGGATTATTGAAGGCAAAAGAAGCATTTCAATCAAGGATTGATACAATATTATTATAATCTTTTTTGAAGGTTAAATAATACAAGCACTATTGATTATAGTGGTGGATTTTTTTCCCAAAAGGGTTTCTCCACGTATATGTTGTGTCACTTCTATCTTCTTGTATCATAGTTTTACACATTTTAAAGCTACATAATTACCTCCATTTTCAACATTATAGAACATAAATGTGTTGACATTCATAGACAATATAAGTTGAAAGCCTAGATATTGAGTTACGGGTGAGTGTGACAAACATTTACATTGCATACAACAGATAGGCATTCCTAGGCATAAAGAATATAATTGAAAATCCAATAGGTTGAGCACTTACAATAGAGTGATTGACATGGTAAAATCCTATAGAACAAATAAGCATTGTTAGGCTTAAGAATTGAACTGAAATCACTTAATGTTATGCACTTAGAGAAGATTGGGTGTAACAATCACATTGTTACAAAACATAAATGCATTGGCATTCATAAACAGTATAAGTTGAAAGCCTAGATATTGAGTTACAGGTGAGTGTTACAAACATTTACGTTGTATACAACAAATTGGCATCCCCAGGCATAAAGAATATAAATGAAAATCCAATAGGTTGAGCACTTACAACAGAGTGGGTGACATAATAACATCCTATAGAATAGATAGACAATATTAGGCTTAAAAATTGAACTGAATGCACTTGGTCTTATGCACTTAAAGCACATTTGGTGTAACGATCACATTGTATTCAACAAAAATGTATCGACATTCATAAACAATATTAGTTGAAACCCCAAATATTGAGTTATAGGTGAGTGGGTGACACATTTGCATTGCATACAATAGATTGGAATTCCCATGCATAAAGAATATAAATGAAAACCCAATAGGTTGAGCACTTACAACAGAGTGGGTGACATAATAACATCCCATAGAACAGACAATGTTAGGCTTAAGAATTGAACTAAAAGCACTTGGTCTTATGCACTTAGAGCACATTAGGTGTAACAATCACATTGTATTCAACAAAAATGCATTGACATTCATAAACAATATAAGTTGAAACCCCAAATATTGAGTTATAGGTGTGTGGGTGACACATTTACATTGCATACAACAGATTGGCATTATCAAGCATAAATAATATAAATGAAAACCCAATAGGTTGAGCACTTATAGTGGAGTGGGTGACATAAATAACATATTATAGAACATATAGTCACTATTAGATTTAAGAATTGAATTGAAAGCACTTCATCTTATGCACTTAAAGCAAATTTGGTGTAACAATCACAATGTATTCAACAAAAATGCATTGACATTCATAAACAATATAAGTTGAAACCCTATCTATATTGAGTTACAAATGAGTGGGTGACATGTTTACATTGCATACAACAAATTGGAATTCCTACCTAGACATAAAAAATATAAATGAAAACCTAATAGGTTGGGCACTTATAGTGGAGTGGGTGACACATTTACATCACATACAACAGATTGGCATTCCTAGGCATAAAGAAAATAAGTGAAAACCTAATAGGTTGATCACTTACAATGGAGTGGGTGACACAATAACATCCTATAGAATAGATAAGCATTGGTAGGCATTAAAAATTGAACTAAAATCACTTGATCTTATGCACTTAGAGCAGATTGAGTGTAACTAGATCACATTGTACATCAAAAATGCATTGACATTGATAAACAATTTTAGTTGAAACCCCAAATATTGAGTTGTAGGTCACTACGATGAACATTTGCATCACATACAATAAATTGGCATTCTTAGGCATAAAGAATATAAACAAAAAACCTAATATAAACAGTATCAAGTTGAAACCTCGAATATTGAGTTACAAGTTTGTGAAAAACATTTGCATAACATACAACAAATTGGCATTTGTAGGCATAAAGAATGAATAGTAGTAGAATACCTGAAACTTTATAGTCTAATTTAGTTGTTGCTTCTGCTTTTTTAGTCACTACCTCTAGGAAAATTTAGATATGAATATCAAAGTGAGACATACTAAATGGAAATTGGCAAAGATTGAGTAATGCATTTTTAAATTTGTAATTCTCTTTATATGTTCAATGTTGGTTTGGTATGGAGTCTTTAATTTTGGTCTTGCTTTTTCAAATTTGAAAATTTGCTTCGGTGCCTTCAATTGCAGAGTTTACATGTATTTATGGCACACAATCCTTGTTTGCTTCCGAGGCAATTTTGGTGGCCTTACACAATTTTTTTGGCGGTTGCAGGTGGCAATTGAGGAGAAGGCACCAGTAGTTGCACAGTGAAATTTGATTGATGGAAAACATGTGAATGATTGATTTTCCTTGAGTATTGTGTTGCTGGAGAAGTATGATAGGGGAATGGGTTTTATTGGATTTGGTGATGGGACAAACTTGGTGCTTAGATGCTCATGTGGCATCAATTCCTTCAAAATAGTGATGGTGATTTAATGTAGTGGGTGATATGTAAAGGGAGTGTGAGTTATACTATTTTTATATTTTGGCTACATGTTTTCAAGCTATGGGTCATACAAGAGCAACTTGGATTATATGTTGGTGGTGTCAGATGGGTTTTGAATATTCTCTAACATGTAAGACTATGAATAATTATTTGTTTTTGGGACAATATAAACCATTTATAAAACAATTTTTATTTGTACAATGATTGGACACATTTGGTTTATTTTATGGATAAAAATTGTTTTACAATTGGATATTAAGGTGCTTCACTATGGGGCCCACTGAGGACTACTTCTATCCCCACTATTGGACCTCACTCTAGTATCGGGCCCTCTCCCCCACACTTGCTAAACACAATCATGTCTAAAATTTCATCTAAAAGGATGTTGAATAATTGGAAATTGATACAAAAGTAAAGATGTAGCTCTATTTGCGTGCAGAAAAACAATCTCTCAAATGTAGCACCTTTGTTTTTGTTGAACATAGACATAAGATTTCATAAACAAATATAAAAATACCAAAAACATATTAGTATCTAATTGTATAACTAAATCCTAACCAAAAGATATACCCATCTTGAAAACCAAACTATTTGTCACTTATTTAATACAATCTTTTAAAACTTAATTCATTTTGTGTCACACTATTCGTTTGCGATGTTTGATCTTTAAAATAAAAAAACCAATAGTAATTGATGTATATTAACACTTAGTCTAATTTATGCCGAAGGCGTATCCACTATGAACAAGAGCAAGCTAAGTTTACAAATCTATAGTAAGAGAAGACCTGGAGACGATTGAAAGTCTTCCCGTTGTTGATTCCATCCGCAACTTTTTACTATTTCTCATGCATCTACTTTTCACAGTATTTCCTTGTTTACGTGGACTCATTTTTGCTATTTTTTGTTGTCGGACATAGTTGTAGGTTGTCTTTAGTAGGTTGCAATAAATGTATTCCACACTATGTTGACTGGGCATTCATCTATTTGCAATATGAAGATTAATCAATTGGTTCAATGGTACATTGCACTTGTAAATTTCTTAATACCAATCGGTCTACAAGAATAAGACCAACCATAGTCACAGTTTGCAATGTCGCATTGTAGAGGAAGGCAAGGGTTTGTGCCATGGAGATTTGCTCATCCATATTAGGCACCTCGTCCATCTGGGTTTGCCCAAAATGTAAGGGGATGGAGAGGTGGTCAACTCTAGTGTATGGCTACTTCAGAAGAAGAGATGGGCTTCCAGAGGTTTTGTCCTTGTGTCGACGATAGACATTTCTGCTATATCTTTTTCACTAGCTCTCATTGCTCCTGCTCAGCAAGTAATGTCTTTCCAGAAGCCTCGAGGATGTCAGAGGAGAAATACGGTCTGCATCATGCGAAAAGATATGGTTTTGTCTACTTTTCGAAGAAGTCAAAGATTTGGGCATTTTCCTTCCTCCTACATTGAAATGTTTCAGAGAATTGTATGTTATCATGTAGAAAATTAAGTATTTCTTGGAGGACTGTGGTAGTGATGGGAGTTGTGTTTGGTTGTTTCTGCAAACGCAAGAAATTTCAAATCAATTTTATGAGTTGATACATGATATGGCCTCTACTTTAGATATGCTTCCTTTGAGATTGTTGGATCTCTCACATGAGGCTAGGGAGCAAGTTGAGTTGCTTTGCGATCAGGCCAAGAGAGCCTTGAATTGTTTGTTGATAAGATCCAATTACACAATGGCTTTGACCAAATTATGTTTGACATAAAATAATGTTGTGGCACCAACAAACCATTTAAATACAAGGCAGTGACAACCATGGATGTGGTCTATGTGCTCAAGATGCAGGGTAGGACTCTTTACGACTTTGGTGATTAAATGACGCTGAGATCCATAGCATCCAGATCCTTAATACTATATGAATCTAGGGTCTACAAATTTAAAAGAAAGTATTTAGAAAACCATGTAAACCTAGGGTTTGAAAGAATTAAAATAAAAAAACACAAAAAATATGATTTGAATCAAGAACTTACCAATTAGCGGTGAGCTAATTCTTGTCCTATAAGGGTTTTTTTTGAAGGGTTTTTCTTCTCATTCAAAGATCACTGAGTGTTTACACAAATTTCCCAACATTTTTTGTGACAGTAAAACCAAGTGAATGCTCCCTCTAAATCTTCCATTCTATAATACGCTGGTTATTTCTAATCTTAATAGTGCAGAAGTGAGGGAAATTTAGAGTGAATTATTTCATACTAATTTCACCAACCAAAGCCATCCAACCCATCCAAATCATTTGCCCGAAGTGTATGCTAGGTATCTAATTTGCATTAAAGCACAAAACATCGCATCAATGTACAAGCGATTGAAAAAGGAGAATGGTCCGGATGAGACAAATGCACATATATGATCAAACTGATTATCTCCAAGGGCTCTCAAAACTATTGATTTAAATTTTTAGCTTGGTCTTTTTCAAATTGGAGAGAGAGGAGAGATAGGTAAGGATAGAAAAAAAGAGTAAGGGAGAGAGAGATAGAGAAAGGGAAAAGATGAAAAGAGAGGAAAAGAGAGAAAGATATATAGAGGAAGAGAGAAGGGAAGACAAATATAGAGAGAAATAGGGGAGAGAGATGAAGAGAGATAATGAGAGTTAATGAGAAATATAGAGATAGAGAGTGAGATAGAGATAGAAAGAAATCTCTCTTTCTTTTCCATCTATATATATATATATATCTCCCCATCTATACCTCTTCTAACTTATATATATCCCTTTCTCCACCTCTCTCTCTCTATATAACTCCCTATATCTTTCTATCCCTCTATTTCTCCCTCTCTCCCTATCACTCTATCATTCCATATCATCATCTCTATAGATCTCTCTTATTAAATTCGTCTCTCCCTCCTCTCCTACTCTATCTCTCTCTCTTGCTCACCTGAATGGGGTTTTGGAAGATCATTTGCGGGAGCAAAGCAACAAAGTGAAGAGGTGCTGAAAAAAGTTTGGAAATCAAAGGGGGCCAAGATTTCTGTGTACAAGGAGAATACCCAAGTGTGTGTTGAGGTCAAGAAAGACAAAAAGCCTCCACTATTCTTTTGGATGAGCTTATGCAACCTTTACATAACCTCTTACTGTTGACACCATTTTCTTGTTACAAGATCAAATATGGCATTACATCATACTGAGAGAAGTATAGCTCAGAGCCATTTCCATATGGGATTGTTGTACTTCCCCTGTTTGGTGCTGGCAAGTCAGCTTAGTGTTGAAAAATATGATAACAATAGATCGAATTAAAAAAGAAAGACAAATGACCTTAGATTGCTAATTAGATTCGAGTTCAAATAAGATAGCAAAAGCATCACACCTTTGCAGGCTTCAAACATAAATGCCAATATCCAATAGTGCATCACCACATACTTTCTTGCCCTCTAAAAATAACCTTTAAGTCTAAGAAAAATTTGTCTACAATAGTGTTGCACCTTCTAAGGAGTCAATACTGACCTGCAACAATCTAAATAGCCCTTTATGTGATAATATGATGTATATTCTCCTTTAGAGTCTTGTTTTTCCCCCTTTTCCAATCCTGTTGGGGTTCCCCATGCGAAGAGCTCTCAATCACCTTCAGACCAAGTGGCAGACCATCACATTCTTCTTGCATCTACACATCATAAAATGCATAGAAAATTATTAAAGCACATCATAAATGAGTCTCAGAAAACAACAATTATTTAAAAAAAAAACCTCACCTCCTTTACTATATTTGCATCTGTATCGCTTGAAATTGACTTGTGTCCAAAAGCCTAAAAGCAAAAAAGTAATTGAGAGAGTTGTGTAGCAGGCATTGTGGGGATTATGAATTTGTCTCTGGTAGTTATAAAAGTTTTGTATCCTTGACCTTCAAATAATAAAATTTCCATAGATTTTTAGTGGAAAATATAACCAATAAATTAACTACTAAAAGAAACATTTGCTATCAACTGCACAATACAACAAAACCAGTAAATCAAAAGAGGGAAAATATAGAATAATAACACCATTTGTTATGTGCTAATTCATCTCTTTTTAAACACATACAACATTCAAGGAGAGAATATCCCAAAATTTAATAATGGCTTAATAATGGTTTTGCCAAAGTTGCAATGAAATTGGCATTCTCAGCGTATACGCGCATGAATCTGCAATAGATTATTTTTTCCCTCGGTTTCACAATCCCTCATGACATTTGTTTCATATTAAAAGTGATTAGAGAAGGACACGTTTAACTGGTAGAACAAGCTAACATTTCAAGCGGTTTGTTTTATGTATGGAAAACAATTTTTCACAACGTTTGAATTCTTCTGAACTACCTATCTTATTAACTTTACATGTTAACTTCAAATATTTATATAAAATATAGTTTCTTAAAAGTACATTGTCACATAATGTAACGCCCGCCGTGCAAACCCCAGAGAACACACTCATAACACGAATAATTTTTTTTTATAATAATAAAAGTAACATGAAACAACATTAAACCAAAACACATAACATAACACATAACATTAATACACTTGGTTCTCTGGGGCACGCAAGGTTACATTGCAACCACAAAACAAAATAAAGATAACGAAACACATAACCATTTAATTTATGATAACCATATACAATGATACAACTGATAGCCATGATGCGAGTATGATAAACATCGCATAAGTACATCCATGATAAATCTTTTAACAAGATCCAGTTTAAACCTAACTATTACATCATTGAAATAATATTACATTACAATTTTCTTTGATACATAAATTACATTGAATTTCCCAACATGGGGATTGATACAAAATAAGGGAACATGAAGTACAACTGATCACTGGAACATCTGCACTGTGGAAAGCTGAGAAGACAAGACGCTGATGGGGAACCCAACGGGTGCGGAGCACGTTCCACCCAACCATGTGAATTACGAAGTAACTCACCCCCCGTGCTCAGAGGTGACGAGGAAGTGAACCCGACCATGAATGTCAAACCGACTCAACAACATGATACAGAACAAGTACAACTCAAATATGCAATGCACAACCATCGACGTACTCAAATCACATAACAAGTTAAACCAAGAACTCATCACGATAACATGAAGTAAAATCACTTAACAATCACGAAACAAATTTACAAGAAATCAAAGATACATCACAAAGAGATAACATCCAGAGGCAACAACAAGCACAAGGGGCGTGGAGAGTGTCATCGCATAGCTCTCATGGGATTTCCTGGCCCTTCCTCCAACTGAGGCGCCGGCACCCATCTATGGATATCCTGGCCCTTCCTCCTAACTGAGGCGCCGGCACCATAGGGTAGCTAATGCGGAGCCAATAGTCTCTCGTGAAGACGAGACTATGACTATGCCGACCACGGCCTTCTCAGTCTATCACTAGTCTAAGGTAGCCCTAATGCATAGCCGAGGAATCCAATGTTTTATTATCTTGTGTTTTTAAACTACCCAACCTCTTAAATCTATTGTTTAGGTTATCACTTGTTTAGCTTACTCATTCGTGGGTTATCCTGAGCCCTTCCTCATCCTGAGGCGCCGGCGCCCACGAAGAGCCACTCTCCCTATGACCCCTAACATGAATCAAAACTAGGCAAGGGTTGAACTAAAACATATAACACATAATACTCAAAAATAAAGCTCATGCGAGGCATTAACCCTCTCGCGATATCTCATAACCAAAAGTCTTAACAACCATTCAACCCTTCCTAACATAAATCATCCAGTATCAATTTCAAAAAGTATAACCAAACGAGGATAACATTTAAAGCATAAAACTCAACACAAGGATATACGAGGCAAATCCATCTCGCTATAAATCGCAATCACAACGACTACAACCACGTACAACCATTCCAAATAATAAAGCTCAAAAGCATGTAATACTCTAATCGCAAAGATACAAGTATAGACATCAAAGATATAAGACATGTCTCTGGAGAAGACCAAGATTTACAATAATCCAAAGAGGTTCAAAACATAACAGAGATCCCACATCACAAGATCAAGGTCAATAACAATAAATAGAAAACAATAACAAGATCACACAATTATCTAACTCGAGAAGACGATCCGACCAATCACGTATAAAATCTCTCTTTTACTCGACATAGAGTCGAAAACAAAGAACAATAAAATTATTGACAACTTAACTAATTTACTTTCTTCAATTTCTCCAAGATAATAAATTTCATCAAAACAAACAATCTACTTTTCATCTATTACATGCACTCAGTTTCCACGACCAAATTTACCATAACTATTTTACAATAAAAACACATTACTCAAATATTTGTTCAACTGAATCAAATAATAAATTAATACCTTAAAAAGAAATATATAAATACCCAAACATAAGCACTTTTAATCATTTTCAATAAAATCCACCGATACACTATTTGCTTAAACATAATAAAATAATACCAAACAAAATAATTATAAATACCTACAATATTTTTTTTATTTAATATTCTACTCAAAATATTTACTCATACTTATGCAACAGGTACACATAATTTATATATATTTCTCTGTTATTAATCATATGTTATATCTTTTGTTATAAAATACAATAAATTAAAAATAAAATAAATTAAGTTGACTAATCAAAATAAATATATATATCTATAAATAAAAATCATAAAATAATTGCCTATATATATATATATATATATATAAAATTAATAAAATTTAACAAACATTTTAAACCATATCAATAAATTTATATACAAATTTTAATTAAACAAATCTTAATAAAGATTAAAGATTTTAAATGCATATAAATCTAAATAAAAAATAAAATAAAACAAATCTAAAAAAGGCCGGATTTAAGTCCCAAGCCGTGGGGACTAGCTGGCGCCAGTCACACGGACTGCCCGCAGCAGTCCTACGGACTGCTGCGCCAGCAGTCCACAGACTGCTGTGCCAGTCCGTGGCCTGGCACGGGGCAGGGGAGAGGGTACGGCCTGCGCCGTCCCTCTCCTCTCCCATACAAAACAACTTTCTTTTTTTTTAATTTTAATATAAAATTTTTTATTTATAATTTATAATTTCATTTAATTTTTATTTTTTTTTAAACTGAAAATTCGTCCTTCCTCTGGTACGAGGTGACGTCGGCCAATTCGGCCATAGAAAATAAAGATAATTAAATTTTGATTCAAACAAAATTTTGAATATATATTATTATGCACAAAACATTTAATAAATAATTATGTATATATTTGTATATATATATACATTTAGAAAATATTCATTTAAAAATTACAGAAAAGTAATTCTTTCAGTCACAAGGATAGATAAGGTGAGGTATAATATCATTATATATATATATATATATATATATATTATTTTAATAAATATAATAAAACAACAGAGACAGAATAAGAGAAAACAGATTTTCCTAAAAGTTAAGAAAACAGAGAAATTACAGAGCAATAACACAGATCTATTTTATATTAAAATACTGCGAAAATCTCAAATTTTTATTTTTTTCCAATAACTAAATCATCTGTGTCTAAAATCCTATTTTGATAGATTGTATGCTTCAGAAGATCTGAGTTTTTGTCTTGACAAGGATTTGTACAGAATAATAACCATGATTTTCTTTTTTTTTCTAGCTTAACAAATTACCCTAGTTTTCAATTTTCAACAGAAGTTTTCTATATTCACAAAAATTTATTTTTAATAACAAGATCTATTTTTCTTTTCAGAACAAACAAAAAGGTGTATGAGAAGAGAACAACGAGAGGAACCTGGAGTCCAATGCAAATTCGAAGATGCCTGCTTGACTCTGATGCTTTCAAATCCGATTCCAATCCTAGTCCAGAACGAAATCCACCTTCACTTGAGCACTTCAACTTCTGTTCCTCTGGGTGTGTGTGTGAACCCTCAAGAATTCATAATTAAATAAAATATATTCTTCATCTCTCCAAAGCTCTCCTCCAAAAAATCCAGATAAAAAGGAAAAATCAATCTTTAAAACAAGCTTTCTTTTCAACACTCAAACCCTATTGGCTCACACTGTCTTTTAATTCTTTTATTTGTTTTAATTACTTTAATTCCTGTTTTGTAACTTTTCTTGCACCACACATTATATATTTAATTTAAATAAATTATTCACATAATTATCCACCACCAAATTTAATTAATTAAAATAATTTAAGCAGATTTATTATTTAATTATTATTTAATTGCAATATATGATTTTCAAAATAATTAAAATATTTAAATAATTAAATATTATTTAATCCAACATTTAACATAAATAATCAATTTCAAATGTTAAGATAAATCATAATTATCAATGCCCACCCAAAATAAGACAAGACACAAACACAGCAGGCAAAGACGACAATTACACAACATCGACTATACCAACAGATGAGACAACCTGACATCATGGGACGGGAGGACTTCATCGTCACCTCTGTATCAACATTTATCCATTGGGTTATTTGGTGCTCGCCCTGTCCTGCCGAAGCAGGTGGAATCGAGACTTATACCTGCAATCCTGCATACAAACGAAGTTGTGTACATGTGCATATAAACATATATATCAAAGCATTAAATCAAGTTACTGCATTGTGAGAAGGAATTGCAACATAACAGGGCACTCGCGAACGAGTGATGCTATATTGTCCTCCGTCACACCTATTCTAACAATTATAGCATAACCAAAGAATTACATTTCTAAATAACAATCACCTCCTAATATATTAATTTAAATCATTGCATCATATCACAATTCCTAAAATTAACAGATAATCAACCATAATGTCATATAAAGTAATCATGTCTAAAATGAAATAACAGCATCATCTAACGTCTAACTAACCAAATCAAACAATATCATCATCGTCACAAGTAGCAAACAACCGCATTGAAAAATACTAAATCCTACCAGCAAGAGGAGGGGTATTACATCCTCCCCCTCATAAAATCGGCTTACTCCTGGAAGCCGGTAAACAAAAGGAAATAAGATTCCCTAATACGGAAGGCATCCACCCACACCAAGACGGTGAACTAATCACCAAAATAGAATAGAATCAAGCTCACACATAAGAGTAAGATATAATATTAATAAGTATTAGTAACATGGGGGTATTACATCCTCCCCCCCAAGGATATGGCTTACTCTAGGAAGCCATTAAATAGATAAGAGTAATCACACAAGAATCACGCAGAGATCACGTCAAAAACCACACACATAACTCACAACACTGAAAACCACATCACACAATGACACACGGGTTCATAGTGCATCCTTGATAGGAAGGATATCGGTGCATTGCGCACTACACCGAGGGTCCTATCCTTTCCATCAATTTCCTGCACCATCGCCCTGAGACTGACTAATGGAAGGAACTTGGGTTCACAACAAACACAACAAAACAAATACAACTCTAGACTCTAGGGACTAAACGCACGGTTACATAGTGAGCACACATAGTGCCCAGTGTATGAACCTGGCTCTGATACCAAGTTGTAACGCCCACCGTGCAAACCCCAGAGAACACACTCATAACACGAATAATTTTTTTTTAAAATTATAGATTGGTGGATATATCTTATGTTTAAGAGTACTGTGTACTAGCAATTGCATCTTACCTTCTTATCTATCTTTCTCTTCCTCTATATCTCTCCTTATTTCTCTCCCACTCTCAATCACTATTCATATATTTCTACTTCTCTTTATTTTTCTCTCTCCCCTATCTCCCTCTCTCTATATCTCCTTATATATTTCTATCACTCTATCTTTCCATCTATATGTCTCTATATCTCTCTCCCTCTAGATCTCTCTATCTCTTGCTCTATCTCACTATCTCTCTCTTTATTGAGCTATCTACCTCTCTCCCCCTCTCTCCCTCCCTTTCCCTCTTCCTAGACCTCTATATCAATATATTATTTGCCTCTCTATCTCTATCTCTCCATATTTCTTCTTATCTCTCTCTCTCTCTCTCTCTCTCTCTCTCTCTCTCTCTCTCTCTCTTTCTCTACCTATCCCATTATCTCTCCCTCTCTCTACTTCTCTCTATATATCACTTTCCATTTCTATTTTTATCTTTCTACCTCTCCCTTCTCTCGTTCTTTATCTCCCCCTCTCCTTCTCTCCATACCACTCTCCTTCTCCATATCCATCTCCATCTCCACCTATATCTTTATCGCCTTAACTCCTCTCTCACACAATCTTCCCCTCTCTATCTCTCCCTCTTTCTATCACTATATCTCCTCTCTCTCCTTATTGAAAATATAACATGACTCTCTTGGTAATGAAACCTGATTATCTTTTGGATTTAGAGGTTTTATTTTGGTCATATTTAGATCACTATAAGTGGATACATATATTATTTGAAGCTCACACTTCTCCATTTAGACCTTTATTGTACAACCAACATTATTTGCTAAATGACCTACCAATTGACCTCGCATTCTATACAAGCGTATTCAAAAAATAGACCAATTTTTTTTCTAATTGACTTTCCACACTTTCGGCGTACCTATTGCACACGAAGGTGCAATTGCTAGTATATAATTTTATTGCAAGAGAGGTCATGCATGATGTGGTCCCGATGAAGCCGCGTCCCATAAAATCATTATATTGTGATTTAACCTCGACGAGGACGACTACACAAATTTATTGTCACCGTCTCTTGATGTGGATGCTTACGGTAATGATGCACTAAGGGCTCTCACCAACCACCTGTTTAATGACGAATATTTTAAAAACTCTCCAGCAGGAGACGGAGGTGGGGGATTTTATCGACATAAACTCCTTCCTTGTAGATGCTTCCGGTCTTCCACACCAGAACGTCTACGTGCACAAATCTGATGACGTACATGTGAAGGCCAAATCTAGCGTGGCGATGATGTGGAAGCATAAATAGGTTAAAATAAAGGTCAAATACTGCCAAGGAACAAAGAAGAAGAAGCAGACGAAGAAGTGGATGCGTTTACAAGGAAGCTACACAAGATTTTTTAGCCTTTTGAATGAAAATATTAGTTGAGAGTCAAAATTTGCTATCAGACCTGTGAGGCGAGGTATGTTTCAACTGCCTGAAAGTTGGTTTTCCGGCGTGAGATAATTTCCCGGGCAAAGCAAACGTTTAAGATTAGCCCACGTAAAAGAGAATTGCAACTACAGAGATAAGTTTGATGAATATAAATTCCTACTTGTTTGTCCCAAGCGTAACAAACAAAAGTAATTAAAATATCAATTAATATCAACATTGGTTTGGTCACATTCAAGCAGGGGAAAAGGCTTTTGGTTTCTTCGAGATATGGTGGATTGACATAGTTTCTCCGTTGAAAGATCAGGGGAAAAGGCTTTTGGTTTCTTCGCAAATATCAGGGGATGCCACATCAGCATGCTTTTTGTCAAGGTGTCTGCCCAAAAAAAAAGTGCTACCAATACTTGTGCATTCACATCATGGATAGTTGAACGCTGATGTGGCATCACATGATTGGTTACTTTTTAGATCAAAAGAATACATTTTGTTTAAATATAGTAGTCTATTGGTCACAACTATTGCATTATATTAACAACTACTATCATAACTAGAAATCAACTATAGTATTGTAGAATACTGTGGATATTATCGTTGAAAATTCGATAGTATTGTAGAATACTGTGGATATTACTGTTGAAAGATCAGTAGTATTGGGTAGTTGGTTATTCTGTCACGAATGACGTATCCATGAAAAATATACCTATACTTTTCTTGGAAAGCTAAACCTATTCAAATTAGGTGGGCATCACGGGCGGAAACATCCATGAAAGAAAAGCTGCTGTTGAATATAGACTTCTTAGAATTTGAAATTTCTGCCCAAGTGTTTTGAGTTTTCCCCATTGACCTACATACAGGTTACAAAGTTGTACACTGCTGAATTATTATATTTCAATTCAATAAACTTGTTTATGAGAGTTCATACAACAAAGATTTAGACTTCTTATATTGTTGTTGGGTTTGTTTCTTCATTTTTGTTGGATTCTTGTTTTCATAATATTTTTCTTATTAATAAGATATTAATCAATTTAATTATAATCATCCAATCTATTATTCTTGCCACTGTCATCATTATGATAGCTAATTTTTATTTTTAATTTTTAAATATTTTTTTCATCATTCTAAATTTTTTGCATCGTTTCAAGGGTTGTGAAAATAAGCAAATGGTTTTTCTCATTCAGTCTCTCCACCAATTCCCTTTTTAACTCCATGACAAACAATTTGATGAATAAAAGAACCTATTAATAAGCATTATTCCTATAGAAAATAAAATAAAATAAGGAAAAATAGGTCAATTTGATTACACAAAGATAGACCATGACATTTCATGAAATTGCATTAATAAACTAAGGCATTCATTTTGTGCATATCTTGCAATGGCCATGACATTCCATGAAACTACATTTCTTTTAGACATTTTGTTAAATAGTTCAGGGGCCTCCACATTTTGTACACATTTTTTTGAGGCATTTTGTCAAAAGTTCACATTCTTTGTTTGTACTTCCATTTTTGGATATGTTAGTGTATGCTTTTTATTTTCTTGGTATAATTTTTTCTGTACTTTTTATTTAAACTTGCTTAGGTTAATAAAGTGGGTTTTAATGTGATTTAGATGAGTTTTCAACATCTTCCATGGGAGTTGCAATTTCCTATTTGTGGATACTTTTAGTATACTTTCCTTGTTGGTTGTATTTGCCAACTCCTCCATCTCACATAGTCTATATGCATTCATGTTTTTTGAGCTCTCTTAAAATTATTTTTCATTTAGGGACATTTGTATTTCTTGCATTTGATTCTAACTCTATAATTTTATTTTAATATTTGATAATTTATACTTATAGTTTAATAGTTTCTATTTTCTACACTATTTTTTATGTTTTCATCTATTTTATAGATTCTAACACGTTATCAAAGAAATTGGTGTAGGGATAGATCTTCTAAGTTCTTATATTTGAGAGATTTAAGAGATTCATGGACGTGGTAGAGGGCCTAATCACTTTGCATGCAAGTTTCCTAAAATCCTAGTATGCTCTTCTCTTGCATCTCCATATGACTTAGAGAGAAAAAAATTGATAGAACTTTTTTAACCTCTAAGGTCTCAAACTCCACCAATTCCATTTCAACTCTATGATCAACAATCTCATGAATAAAAGAGCTTGCTACCTAGCATTATGGCTATAGAAAATAAAATAAAATAAGGAAAAATAGGTCTTTATAATTACATAGAGATAGACCATTGCATTTCATAAAAATATACATAAATAAATTAAGGCATTGATTTTGTGTATATATTGCAATGAGCATGGTGTTAGAGTAAAATAGGTAATCACCTAGTTAATTAATTATTATGTCAATTTTTTACTTTATTACACTTAAGTTAAACTTAGGAGATATGCATTTTTAATTTTTAGGTCATGCATTTTTTTGTCTCATAATATAGGATGAGGAAACTTGTCATTTAATTCACCTAGAGTTTTATCTAGGGTTATTTTTTTCATTTTTCTTTCCATAAAGATTCATTATTGTACATTCAATCATTCATTTTTTTTTTATCAATACAATTCTCAAGGTTGAATAGCAAAGCCAATTATTATTTTTCTCTTTGTGATACATGTTTTGGTTGTAGGTGATTTCTAGGAGTTGTGGGGTTCAACAATCAACTCCAACATGGTATTAGAAAACTAAATCTATGACTTTCCATCCTTTTTTTGAGCGATTCAAGCTTGAGAAAAAAATATGCATCATGGAGAAAAATAGACATCGCCATTGCATGATCCAAAATGTCCAATAACCTAGGTAGAAATTCCTATCTAAATGCTTAAATCTAAGCAAGGAAAAATCAAAGCAAATATTTTTGGGGCTTGTATATTTGAGCATCAAAATCTATACAAATGTATGGATCCATACAAATATGTATATCATTATGATGTTACAATCACCATCACTATATCATCGTACATTGTCTATATCAAAATCTAGGTCATTGCACAAAAAATGGGAAAAAATATTAATTTACAATGATATAATTGATTTTTTCGTCAGTAATCATACTATTGTTGTGTAGGCTCATTAGGGTTGAGTCATCATCAGGGTTTGAAAATGATCAGTCATTTCTCTTATTAGCATTGCCAACTTTGTTTCTTCTAGCACTAGGATTATGCAGGGAGTTTGGAAAGGCCTTGATTATTTAAACAATTTGGGGCCAGAGTTTGGATCCCCAAAGGGTCTATAGTCAACGAGTCATGTGGGAGTGACATACCTTGAAACTGAGCTATCATCACTCATTAAGTTGATGATTGAGTTTTAATTTTAATTTCTAAGCGTCTTCCTTTCAATACTCTTGTACAGGGGAAAAATAGGGTAGACCCAAATGCATGAGCAAGAGGATGAACCACTAATTTTTCTAAGACCCTAAACACTCCAATTAAATGTGTAAAATAAGATGCAAATAACAATAAAATATACTACCTAACTATTATAGCAACTATGGAGGAAGTTTTCAGAGCATAAAAAGCTATGTAGGGTGATCCCATAATAGTGGTTTACAATTTTGGCCAAACCGACACCTAAATTATTATTTTTAACTAAATCTTCACATTCGGCACCTATAGTTTAAACTGTGAGAAATTTGAAGATGGTGCAAACTAGAGTCTCATCAAATTTTGTCTGTAGATTCTAAAATATTTTTTCAAAAATTTTGGAATCAAATTGTACTTTTTCCCATCTCCCATGAAAATAGATTTTTTTCAACAACATTTTAAAAAGTGACTTTATAACGTATAACTTTTTTTCTCTGGAAGGATAAAATTCTAATTCTTTCAAATTTAGATTTGTAACTCTGATATCTAGTGCTTCCACTTAGTTAGATAGTTTTTATTGAATATTTTTTCCTTAATCAAGTTTCAAAGTCAATCAAATTACAATTCAGACATAGCGCGACCGTATAACGCGTAACTTTTTTTGTATATGTCAAAATTTAATTTTTTTTTTGTTGGACCAAGGACTTCAATATCTGGTGCACTCATATTTTTAAATTTTTTTTTTGATAATATTCTATTTTTCCACATGTGAAGAACAAAGAAATTCATTTTCGATGAAAAACCTATGTTTAATAAAACTTAAAAAACAAATACATAACAAAACCAAAACATATTAAAATTATATTCATTGGATAGCTTGTTCTGAGGAATACCATAATCATTTGAAATAAATTTTAAATGAATCCATTTGATCCCCCAAAATCTAAATCAAAAGTGATTTTTTATCAGCATTTTGATAGGTGTAAAGGAGACACATTTATAGGTATGGTTTAAAACTAGCGAGGTTCTATCCAAGGGGGTTTGATCTAAGGTGATTTGATCAAACCCTCTTCAATCGTAATCCTTAAAATGGAAATTTTTAAGGCTTAAATCATTATATTTTCTAAAAATATGTGATTTCAGCTTAAAATTGCTCCTCTCGTGAATTGTAAACCACTATTATGACAAAGACTGTACCTAGTTAAAAAGTTAACGTTTTTGAGCTATAGAGGACTCATTCGCCTTTAGTGTCTAATGGGTCCTTTTAGGGTTTCGAAAAACTAATTTCAAGGTCTTGTTCCTTGATGTCTACACTTTCTAATTCCCTTTTATCAACTTCTAAAACTCTATATGCAATTTTGTAGCTTTGATTCTTTGATTTTGCACTTTGAAGGACAACTTTTGCAACTTTGCAACATTGACAATTTTGCTCCAAACCTTGCTCTTCAACCTGTAAATTTGCAATCACACACTCAAGGATAGAAAAAATTGTTTGTTAGTGAATGGGGGTTTTCCTCAGTCAAACCCCTTGTAGGTAATCAAACCAAATGATGAAATGAAGCATGAAACTTGAAATACACAATTGATGTGACCTTGGATGATGTCTTGTGAAACAAATCTACAAACTAACATGTAGTGCCCATGAAGAATATAGATCTTGGATCCTTGAATGTGATTTTAACAATGGTTGCAAGTAGATATTCAATGCTACATCCGCTTCTTTAGCTCAACAACATGAATGCATGCATCAAACCCTTGATATGATGATATGACCTTGAATTGCTATAATAAACTCTTGAAATCTGCCTTGAAATGCCTTATGAATGCTCTTGTAATGCTTTGATGCTTGATCACTTGAATGCTTGAAGGCTTAAAATGAATTGCTAGAATGCTTGTAAGTTTTGCTAGGAGAAAAAATGTGAATTAACCCCTTATTTATACTAAATTAGGAGATTAACGTTGTAATTCAAATAATTAAGGCCGACACCAGATCTAGAAAGAAACATTATTAAATTCCTCCCATAATGAAATTCAAAAAGAGAGGTCCCATTAAGGGAGGACCCATTTGCCACCTAGGGAAAATGGGTCCTAGATCAGTTTTCTAAGACTAGAACCTTGCCCAATGAAATATTTTGTTAATTAAATTATGAGTGTCAGGATAGATCTTTGGGAGGTGTCAAAATTAAGGCTTAAATTTGAATTAAAACAGGTTAATTACTCCAATTACCCAAAATTAATTCATGACCACCTCTAGATAAGTGTGAAAGTGCCTTATAACACTTTACAACACTTAAACAAGGTATGCACATTATGTACATTTTATTCAAAAGGGGGACCATAAGGCTTAATTAAGCAAATACATCCTAGAAAAGTGTGAAAGTGTGTTACAACACTTTAAAACACCCTTTCCAAGGATCAATTAAGGCATGTTTTAGTCAAATAAAGGTCCTAGAATAGTGTGAATGTGTACAACACATTACAACACCACTCCAATACATCATTAGTTAAATTTTAATGTCAATTATCAAACCAAGTAAGGAAAAAGACTACTTTTTCCATTACTATGTTTTGCTCCCACTTTATTGAGAGGATGACCCCATGTCAAACTCACACTAAAGTAGACATCCAAGACACTTAAGTATGCGACAATAACAAAGATACATGATCATACCCTATCAAAGGCCAAGATAAATAAACAAAAATAAAGGATCAAGCACAATCGTTTCAACACAATGTGAGACGGGGTTGTTTGTCCATAACATATGTTGCTCACTCTAGGGTAGTGGAACCTCAGTTTACCCACTAGGTGAGTTGTCCCAATGAAGTGGTTTAGTGAGAAAGTCATGGTTTGCAGTCGAGTTTACAATCATATCGATATTAGGTAACATAAAATCATCCTTAAGAGAAGCCTTATTAAGATCATGAAATTCAATGCAAACATGAATACGACTATCAGGTTTGCTAACAAACATGGTATTTGAGATCCAAGGTGAATAGTCAATTGGACGGATAAAGCTTGCTTTTAGTAACTTCTCTATCTTAATCTTAACCAACAATGCGACCTTCAGATTCATCTTTCAGATCTTTCATTTGTCAGGCTTTGTAATTGGGCATAGGATGATATTGTGGATCACAATGGACTTGTTAATACCAGGCATATCCTCATATGACCAAGCGAAGATATCAAGATGAGAATGTAATAGATCAAAATATTCTTCAGCTTCCTCTGGAGAAAGACACTTTCCAATCTTAATTACCTTTTTAGAGGATTCAAGATCCATGAAGACTTCCATAGTATCCCAATTGAGGAGAAGAATATGGTCTTTAGGGTGAGGTATAGGAACACCATAATCATGTTAGATAGAGGATTCTCCTCATCCACATCCAAGAAAAATTATCCAAAGTATGCTTGTTTATTCAAGCGATATGAGAGTCACTACTTATGGTGAAAAGAAGGGGGATTCACTACTCATGAGCGTCTTACTTTTCAAGAGAATCCTAGGGAACAAACTACCCTAAAATACCTTAGGTTTTGTTTAATCGAACTAGAAGGCAGGATGAAGAAATTGCAAAGAATAGCTCGAAGGCAAAATATCAACAAGGGTAACCAAACATACTACTTTAAAGACTGAAAGACCAAGATACTAAGATATCTATCATAGAAGGAGCATATCTCAGACAGAGGACAAAAGCATAGGAGTAGGACACCAGTGCAAGAGAAGGACGCTAATGCGGCATGCTAGGGTCCTAGAGGCACGTTGGCGTCCTAAACAAACAAAGTGCTAAACCTCTAGATAGAAATGCCATAGACCTACTAACTAGCTCAAATATGAGGTATGTTTATCTAACTAGATTGACATAAAGCAAAAACTGCTAGAAATACACAAGGAAAATGGAGAGCCAACTTACAAAGGGTCCTGCATTTTAGATCTTCCTCCAAGCTTTTCTCAAACAACCTATACATAAGATGAACAAGGGAAAATGTTGGGGATGTTTTGGGGCTTGCCGCAATCAAACCCCCATTTTGGTGTTCCCACCTCCACAGACAGCTAGATAGATAGAGAAAATGGACACAAAGTAAACAAATACAAAGTGATAAAATTGAATCCTACTCAAGGAGGACAACTTATATCACAAGATAAAGCTACAATAAGTTATCTATTCATAAATAAACAAGAAGCAAGAGAGTGTTACCAATAGTTCGTGACCCCCTCTTAACTTGACGGATGCGTCATTGATTGCTTGCAAGAGAGCTTTGGTTGTTGGAGGGACCTTCTAGTCTAGTAGAGCTTTGTCATAGAAGAAAGATTGAGAAGATAAGAGCAAAAGTGTAGAGGCAGAGTGAGAGAGTGAAGTGTTAGAATCCAAGAACTTACAAAATGAGCTTACAAAGGAATGATTTTTGTGTTGCTGCATGGGTACTTGAGGATTCGTTACTCTCAAATTTTGACAGTAGGGACATGTGTTGTGAGCTAAAGATTCCAAGATTCCCCATTTCTAAATCAAAAAAACTTAGGAATGTTACCATGTCGCACGAATGTCCATCTCATCATTTTTCAGGAAATGAGGTGATAGATTGTCGTCGCTTCATCACTGGTCTTTAATATGGATTTGAAATCACAAAATTCCCCCATAAGGTTCTTGTCATAAATGCGGCTAGGTGCAATAAATGCAGGGGTCAAATGCGCAAATATGAAATTTCCCCTAGGGTACAATTTTACAACATTACAGACTAAAAAAAATTAAATTACATATATAAAAATATCAATTTAATATATTTGATATAAGTTCACTTAACATAAATCATTTTCTAATTATAAATAAAATTCCCATTCAAAGTTACTATATTAAAATAAGTTCTCTTGTATTTTAAAAAACTTGACATCAATTTTGAAGGTAATTAATTTAGGCTATTTTACTATTGAACATGTTTCTTTTCAAATTAAACTAAGTCAATTGTTCTAGTATAAGTGTAATGGTGGAATTTGTATACCTTTGCCATTTTTTATTTAGTTTAGTGCTTATTTTTAAATCTTACTCTATTGAGATAATGAGATTATATTTAGTCCTGTTAATAAATTATGTTGAGAGACGTTACATAGTTGTATATGGGGGTTAAGGTTGAGGTTAGTGTTCAATTATTATAAAGGTTCAATTAGGGTTGAGGATTAGGATTTGAGTTCAATTTAATTAGGGTTACAAATTAATTAAGGTTACAATATAATTAGGGTTAGGGTATAATTATGGTAATTGTTAAAGTTAGGGTTAAGGTTTGAACAATATGAAAAATGGGGATGCTTTATAACCTAGGTCATAGAACACCACTATTCTCCAATTGCCATTCAAGGATGTCCTAGGGATCCAAATTGGATTGACTATCAACCTCGAAGGTGAGTCAATTCTCAACAAGGAAGAACTAGGAGGGGGGTTCTTTAAGCTTTGAGGGGTTCACCACCAAGCAAAAGCTTGGAAAAGACAACTTAACATTCAACTCACTAAACCTAGTAATGCAAGCTAAATAAATGATGCAAATGATGAAATTAAGCAACATGAAGTTATGATGTATGTACCTGGGAAGTCTAGAAATGTGATGAGGATTCTGGAAATGCAAAGAAGTTGTCAAAATCTGCTATGGAGGACTAAGACATCCTTGTACTGTCTTATTAGTCTTGCTGTTGTTTTTTGGGAGAAATGTGGAATCTTCGGATGCTGGAAGAGGATCCGAAAGAATCTATGAAAAATTCCACTTGGAAGACTAAGATGCCCTTGCTACCATCTTAGTCCTAATCTAAATTTCTAAAAATTTTGAATGTGATCCTGAGGGTTGATGTCTGCACTTCCTTCTTCTCTGATCTCAGATTTTGAAACTTCCAGATTTGGCCTATAGGTGAGTTTCCATGAAGATGACAACTTTGCAATGCAAATTTGAAACTTTTCACTTCAAATGATTTTCAAGTCATCAACCTAAATCTACACTCATAAGCACACAAGAGATGAAAAACTTGTTGATTGTTAGTAAATGGGGGTTTTCCTTGGTCAAACCCCTTCTTGGAATTAAACCTTGAAATAGAATGAAATGGAGGCAAATGATGAATGAACAAAATACCATGTTGCAACTCACCAAACCCTTGTAATAAGCTGCTGCAAATATGCTTGAAATGGCTACAATGGATGTGGTTCTTGACTCTTGCTTGAAGGATGTAGATCTTGCACAAAACACTTGCTTGAATCATAAACCCTACATCACAATTGTTAGCACAATAACACACATGATGCAACAATATCCTTGATATGATGCTTGAATCTTGATGATGGCTCCAAATGCTTGATGAAATGCTCTTGAATACTTTCTTGAAATTGCTAGAATGTTTAGATATCTTGTTATATGAAAATGAGAGAATGAACCTTGTATTTGTACTTATCCATGCTTAATATCCCGGAATTACACCACAACAAGCCGACATATGAATTCATTAATTGAAGGAGGCTAAATCCTGCCAAAATTTGAAATTAAATCCCGAAAATACCTTAAGGGGGATCTTAGTCCCGAGGCACGAAACTTGGGGCACAGACTACAAAAAGGGGCCCATTTAAGGCACACTTGAAATTAGGGTCCCAATACCTTTTGGGGGACAAAGACACCCTATGTGTCTTATTATTCCTATTCCAAAAATCAAGGACACAACCATAATCATTGAATTATAATCATTTCCCCTTTGATGTTTGTTGAGATTAGCCATTAAAAGATATAGTTTATTAGGCTTGTGGATACAAAATAGGACCAATTAAGACATAAATAAGGATAAAAAAAGCAAGGTGGGCCCAAACAAGCGTGAAAATGCATGGGTATGCATTTTCCTACACTACAATGTTCAATTAGACTTAGGGTTTAATTAGGGTTATAATTTGATTAGGGTTAGAGTTTAAGTAAGCTTAAGGTTCAATTTGGATTATGATTAGGGTTTATTTAAGGTTATTGTCAAGGTTAAGGTTAAGGTTCAATTAGGGCTAGGGTTCAAATAGGATTTAGGGTTCAATTAGGGTTAGGATTTAGGTAAAATTAGGATTAAGGTTCAGTTAGGGTTTAATTGGGGTTAGGGATAGGGTTATTTGATAAATATTTGGGTTAGGGTGAGTTTTGGGGTTCAAATAGGGTTGGTGTTCAGTTAAGGTTCAATTAGGGTTAGGGTTAGGGTTAGGTTCAATTAGTGTAAGAGCTAGTGCTAAATTACGAGTAGGGTTTAATTTTAGTAATGGTTAAGGTTAGGGTTAGGGTTCAATTAGGGTTAAACTTGATATTACCTAGGGTTAGGTTCAAGGTTCAAATATATAATTAGGGCTAGGCTTGCACTTAGGGTTCAAGTTAGTGTTCAATTAAGGTTAAAGGGTTCATTTAGGGTTATGATTTAATTCAAGTTTAGGGTTAGGGCTAGAGTCCAATTAGGGTTAAGGTTCAATCATAATTTAATTAGGGTTAGGGTTAAATTAGGGTTAAGGTTAAATTTGGATTACAATTAGGGTTTAATTAGTGTTACTATTAGGCTGAGGGTTAAGGTTCAATTAAGGTTGCCTAGGGTCCAATTAGGCTTAGAGTTTAATTAGAATTACAATTCAATTAAGGTTTATGGTTAGAGTTCAATTAGAGTTTGATTGGGGTTTAATTAGGTTTAGGGTTAGTATTAGGGTTAGGGTTAGTATTATATTTAAGGTTATTTTTAGTGTTGAATTAGGGTTAGGTTTATAGTTCAATTAGTTTTTAAATAATGTGTAATTAGGGTTAGGGTTAGGGTTAGTACTAGGGATAGTTTAGGCTTAGGGTTCAATCAAGGTTAGGGTTAATATTAGGGATAAGTTAGGGTTAGGGTTCAATTAGTAGTAGGGTTAAGATTAGGGTTTGGGTTAGGGATAGGGTTAGATTTTATGTAAAAGTAGGGTTAGAGTACAATTAGGTTTATAATTCAATTAGAATTAGGGTTATAGTTTGAAGACTAGGAAATGCAAGAATCATGAACAAAAACCACACAAATTTTATATTCAAGTGAAAGATCCTAATCTAGAGTATGTACATGATCATCATGGAAAAAATAGGCCCTTAAGTGGCAATGAAAATTCAGAAAAATTAGAGTTAGGCAACTTGACATAAAAATTTGAATAAGTTATCTATATTATTTCAAAAACATATAAGAATAGAATACGTGGAAAATTGAATGTAGTTTCTAAACTATTAGGTTTATTTAAAAAAAAAAATCTATTTGGTGAAAATTTGAAATTTCAAT
>VDFB02380503.1:0-22530 GCA_007258455.2 Sequoia sempervirens | reverse complement strand
CTCTCTTGAAGCAATCTTCCAGCCGCCACATATGCTGCTGCATTGTTAGTAACAACTTGGACAACATTTTCTATGCCCACCTCTAAAACAACCTCCTCCAACATCAAGCTCAAATTTTCTGCATTCTTTTTTATGTTGGAGGCATCAATTGACTTTAGAAAAACCAGCACACCATTTGAAGCCACTATAAAATTGATAAGAGTGCTTTTTCTTCCATTTGTCCAACCATCTGAAAGAATTGAGCATCCAGACTTTTGCCATTGCTTATTTTTAACTTCCACAATTCTTTTGCATCTACAATAGCATCTTCAAGTAACCTGCCACTTATATCTCTTGGACTAGGGGCCTTGTACCCTTTCCTTGCAACTGTCAATGTTGTCACCAAACACTCTTAATATGGACTCCTTGCCACGTTGAAGGGAGGGTTGTTATAAAACCAAAAATTTGCACAAGCCTTGTCTGCTTCTTTGTGCACCTCCCTATTCCACCCAGTACATTCCAATGAAGGTTGTGATGCTTGAACACTTCTAGGCACAAAAAACTAGAATTCGCTCGAAGTGGATGAAGTGGATGGGGTACATATACGTGGACCACTACTAGAGCCCACAATGCCTTGCATATTCACCTCAGAATCTTCAGCCGAATTAGGAGCAATGGATTCTTGTATGGCTGCTTGTGTCTTTGCCCCCTCCAATTTTTTTCATCAAGTGCTACAAGAACAGTTGTGATCTCTCATTTCACCTCTTCAGGGGCGTCTTTACATGGCCTTGCATCACGACAAGGAATACCAGCAAGATGGTATTTGAGGCGATTAATGCCTCCACTAACCCACTTCTTGCACCAAGTACAAATAACACTCCTTGGTACTAGCCCGTAATAACCATGTTTCCAAGCGGGATCACGGCTACCATGGGGTCTCCTTTCAATGGGCTGACTTGTGGCTGTTGAGTCCAAACCAGATGCAAAGGTGGATGCCATTGTGATTAAATATTAACCTACAATATTAGAAGTTGAATAATAAATATATTAGAAGTTGTAACAAATCCAGTACAAAGGAACAATCAGCTAATTGTTAATTGTTTAACTTTATTCAATCATTATCAAACAGTAAACTATCAAAGTGAAAGACATTTCATTTAGTATGCTATCTGTTCTAATTTCAGTTTTTTCACTCTTATATTTGTATTTTTTGTTGGATGCACATTGATTTAATTTACTTGTATGCAAATTGGCATTGCAGTCCTAACTCCTAACTCCTAACCTTGTTGGCTGTTGCAGGTGGGAGCAGCAGATTATCATTCCATAGCAATTGCTCAAAGTTTCCATATTGTATTTAATAATTTATTGTAGATATTCCACTATAAAAGTACTTTGAGACTTTCAATAATAGTTCGCAAATGGGCGAGTAATCTATGTGGATGAAAAGAAGTTGTGTGTGTGTGGATATATGTGTATGCATGCAAGCTTGCAACATGTGTGTGTAACTTGTAAGTATGATGTGTGTGTGTGTAGGTATGTATGTATGCAGAGTCAAGACTACACTGTGCACACATGCATATCTATACACATACATAGGATGCCAATTTTGCATGCATATACACACACAAACATATCTATACACACACAGTCACACAATTTCTTGTTTGAACTTTCACTTATCAATGTATCGTGATATCATATTAGCATCAATCATTTTAGAAGTTGAACAATATGACAATTTATGAGTTTTAATTGTTCATCATCATTTTAGAAGTGGAAATTTTAGCATGTTTACTCATGCAGAGACATTACCGCAACCCGTAGATGTTGAGGTAGATGTCTCCGCATGAGTAAACATGCTAAAATTTCCACTTCTAAAATGATGATGAACAATTAAAAATTTAAAACTAAATTGTCATATTGCATAGTGCATACGTATGAGCTCTGTTTAGTGTTTACATACTCTGCGATAATGTAGGTTGTCATTGTGCGTACATATGAGTAAAAGTTAAAACTGTAAACATGCTCAAATTTTAACTTGTAAAATGATGATGAAGTATGAAGTTGAACAATTAAAAATTTAAAACTAAAATTTCATACATATGAGCTATGTTCAATGCCTAAATCTAATAGTCATAAGTGTTTTCGACATCAGATTTATTATTATTTTAAAACTAAAATTTCATATTATTTTAAACTAATAATAATGACGAAATAATAATATTGTTTAACATTCTTATAAAATTAATGTCGAGTCTAAATAATATAATTTTATTATTTTCCGTTTATAAATTATAATATCACATTATGGCAAATAACAGTTTATTATTATTACTAGATTCCATGTTGATAATTGAACATTAGACTGTGCGTTGATTTATAAGAATGTTGATAATTGATATTATTATTTGCACGAAACAAGATCAGAAAGTGTAAATTAAAATCTGTGGTGTTTAACAACCTATGTATCATGACTATTGATGATGGAAGTTTGGAACTAACCTATAGCGGTGTAGCCCCAAATCATGCAAGTCGACACTCGAAATCGCAGAAATAAGCACTCCAAATCACGGAAATAACTGCTCCAAATTGCGAAAATAATGCACTCAAATTCATAGGTGACTGGTAGCAGATAAAACAAGGGTTTAATAGGCATAAAACTGCATCCAAAATGCGAGAAAAGCATGCGAAAAAATCACGTGAAAATAGGTAAAAGTGTCCAAAAAACGCATTAGGGTTTGTGCCAAGTATATTGCGAGTGATCTGGAGAGTAGTCAGCGATTAATCGGCAAAAAAATTTAAAAAAAAAATCTCCTAGCTTTTCCTATGAGTAAAAGCAAAGATTACTAGGGTAAAAAATGGCAATTACTTGTTTGGTCGGCGAGTAATCGTCGAGTATGTATATAGAGGTCTTAGTGACTAGACTAGATAGAAACTTTGACAGAGGAGATTAGGTCACATCCTTGGTTAGCAAAGAGAATTCACTGCCATGTTGGATTCTTGAAATACATGTCGTATAGAGAAGTCAACAAGAGTGCTGAGTACAATAGATATCTTATCCAACACTTTCTGCAATTTCCAGTTCGACACCTTTTTTGTTTTGTTGACGTTGATATAGATCATAGAATCCCCATCAATATCAACACAATCGATTTTCTTCGAGATATATAGCTTCAAGCCTCTATGCAATGCTTCAAACTCTTCTTCATTGTTAGAGCTTGAAGGAAGTTGCTTGGAAGATATCCAAATGAGTTTCCATTTCATTTCTAATGACACATCCCGTTTGAGAGATTCGGATTACCTTCGTGAGGCCCTCACTTTGTTTAATTTTCATTCTTCCTCTCTTGCGTGTAATGTCCCTAATTTAGCCTATGCTCTTCATTTGGATTTAGCCTATTTCGAACCATAAAGGCTATCAACCGTGGTTTCAAACTTTTAAGGATGTTTTCGTTTTTGCTGTTCTTTGAATTGTTGAACTGACGCGATTCCTTCTAGGGCTCAAGAGCTGCATTGGTGGTTTCGGGCTCGACATTCCAGCAAATTACATGAATTTACTATTTTTAGTAAATTCTATTTTTAGCAGTTGACTTGTTGACTCCTAATCAGTTGGCTCCACTTTGGCCGTCAGTTCAGACGGTATGGTTGAATTTGGCTTCTGATGCGTTTCCATGGTGATATAATATTTTATATTATAATGTTATAATTTAACATTATAATTCCTTGTTCTAGCATCATGAATTAATATTGTTTTAAAAGGGGGACATTGAAGGGTATTTTCACATGGAGGAAATATTTTAATATTTCTAAAAGCCAAATATTGCTCAAGAGGAAAAGGGACGCCAACTTTTGGAGAAATGATAATTTTAAATTAAAGAAAAATTGCCTTCATGAAAAAGGACGCCATTTTGAAGGAAGAATGGGTCAAGTCAAAAACCCTAAAAACATCTTGAAGTTAGGGCGCACCTTCTGGAAGCTTCTGGAGGGTCCTCTCAAAATTATAAAAGGAAGCTTTGGGTCCTCATTTTGGATATGATGAGTTTGCAAAGTTATGCTGCCGGATTGGCTTTGGGATTGCTTCGAGGAATGAATGCCTCCTAGCCTTGGCTCGACTTCTTGCTTGAAAGACAACAACTAGTTGAGAGGTTTAATTGTAGTTGGTTTCCTTTCATTGTAGTTGGTTCTTCTCACATTCTGTAGTTGAGTTATTGTATTTTCTGTCAATTTTAGAGTTGCTGATTTGTATGGCTGTAGGTTGTTTTTACTCACAACTCAAGAAACAGAAATAATATTGTTCTGGGTACTGTTCCAATCTATTTTCCTATGTAGGGCGACCATATGTGCAAGTTTCCAGAATTTTATTTGAAGTCTATGAATTATCTAAAGTAAATCGCCCTTGCTTGCAGGCAATTTCACTTTGTAAGTGCTTTGGAAGTCGTGCAAAATAAATAGGGGTCTTTGTGAGAAGTTTTTGTGATCCATCTTCATTGTCATCATCATTAGAATGTTTTGCAACCGATTTCAAGTTAAATGAGTGAGTATTGAGAGAGATATGAGCATTTAAGTGAGTTCTGGAGTTGCTGATTTCACCATTTTAACTGCAGATCTGTCATATCAGACTTAGTAAAATTATTAATAGAGCTGGGATTGTTTGTCTTAGTCATATTAATCATTCTTGAGTAGCTCTACATTTCAGCAGTTTGATTATCACTATAATCCATCATGCTTGCAGGAGATATATTATATTGTAAGGCTGTTAGTAGTACTAACCAGCCAATATTCACATTTGTAAGCTCTTTATTATATTTCCCACATTTCGTGGAAGAGACTGATCCTTGCTCAGTCTATTGTATTTACTTTTAGTTGCTCTGTCATATGATAGCGCCTATTCATCTTGGATAGGAATGCACATACTTGGCGTTGAGCTCCATTTCCAGTATTGTATTTCATGTAATTGCTCCGCCATATGGTCGCCTCATTTCCATTCTGGAATTGGGTAGCACATACTTGGTGTTGAGTTTGCTTTCAATATATTAGATGGTAGGGATCCTCTGACCACATGCTCGTCGTTCGCCGGCGCATTCTTGGTTAGAGTTTTTGTATAAGCATTTCAATTGAGACCCTCTGACCATATGCTCGCCATCACTTGGCGCCATTCTTGGTTAAAGTTACTTCCAATTGCAGTTCTTATTAATATACTGACGATCCTCTTGCCATATGACAGCCTCTCTCTTGTTGAGATTGAGTGCGCATTCTTGGCAAAGAGTTATATTGTAATTGCTGGTTTGATTTATCTAACCCTAACGGTAAAAGGTATCGATTGTAATTTGAAATTGAAAAAATTATTGAAATATTTATGGGGGGGCCAATAATTTAAAAAATATTATTTATATATTTATATTAGTGTTTTAGGTCTCACTCAATCTCACCTAGACTTGGTGAGTCTCAAGGTGGGCAAACCCAAACAAGTTCCAAGGATTCATGACCCGAGTATCAGTTGAATCTTGTTGAGTAGACTCAACCATCGCAATAGGCATAAAAAAAAGGAGGAAAAAAAAGAAAAAAGCCAAAGGTAAACCTAATCACTCAAAATGAACTCTAAGACACTAAAAGTAAACTAATTTCATTTGCAAGCACAAGGAGGAGAAAAAAGAGAGTATTGGACCCAAAATGACATGCCATAGAAGAAAAAATAGTAGACAAGTTGAGTGACAAACATTGATTGAATACTTTTTGGGCAAGGAGCTTATGATGCATATGGAAGAGCCCACCATTGATTTGGAGTAGCTCATCATCAAGTTTAAGAAAATTTGAAGAGGTATTTTTGTATTTGAACTTTTTTTGGTTTTTTTAGAAAATTTAATTTTTCTTCTACATTTTTTTTCATTTTAAGTTCATGAGACAACCCTAGCTCATTTTTAAACTTTTTATGAACAAACCCTAGCTATTTTTTAGTTTTTTTCTATTTTATAGTTGCACATTCTAACTATTTTTTTTTATTTTAGTTCAACTAGAAGCCCTAAATATTAATTTATCGTCTATTTATTAGTTATTGTAACATGCTTCACATTTATAAATTGTTCTAATGTTGGCCTCAGTTAGAAAGGATCCTTGTTGGAAACATGCCATTTTTGGGTCAAAGGAAAGGGAGCTAGTTTGCACATGTTGCATGACAAAAAGTTGTGGGAGAGATATTAATCGATTTAAATGTCACCTTGCAAAAATACTATGTCGAGATGTTAAAGCATGCACACGTGCACCTCCTAAATTTGTGTATGAGCTGCAAAGCCAATTAGAGACCTTTGATCAACAAAAGGTGTTGGGACTCAATTTGACATTCCCAAAAATTGCTTTATTCCCAACTCTTTTGTGCATTTAGGCCTCATTTTTCTCATCACGTATAACCAATTCGAGATATATTTGTATGGGCTTCCATTTATCAAATTTTCTCAATTGTTGTTCTCCATCATCCTCATGTGCCTACCATATATTGAAAGTTAAAAAAATCCAAGAATGTTATGTTTGTAGTGTTTTGGTCATGTTCCAATGTTTCTATGAAGTTGTTGGATTTTGGTGGACTATTTGTAAGATTTCGCTAAATATCCTACAGAAGATGCAAATGAATGAATGAAACCAAATAAAGAAATAAGAGATGAGCAAGAATAAACTGTATTCTACTCAAGAGAATGCAAAGCTTCAATGAGCTTGAGAATTGGAATGAATGTTGTGTGATTACAAAGGGAACCCATTGGTTATGTAATAAGATTATGACAAGTGTTGTCATCCTGTGAGGTGTGAAAACTCAAGGTCATTAAAGCTCAACAACCTTATCCCTATGTAACTTAATCTAGTGTAAAGAGAACTTAAGTGTTACGGGACTTTTTCCCCGTGAAGAGAAAAATACATTTGCAATAAAATAATGTAAAATTAATTAGCAAAGATTATTGTTGTGAAAGGGTGTGGCTTTTGTAACCACCCTTTGGAATATTTTTAATAAACCAGTAATTAGTTGAAATGGGGGAGAGAGAGGAAAAAAACAAAAAAGGCAAAGAAAAAGGAACCCATAATTTGGAAGGCGCGTGAGAGTGAAGGTTTAGGTCTTGGCTGGCATTTAAACATTTGAAGTGCATAGCATAGTTCAACTCGGCAATGTACACCGGAGTGTCTCCGCTGTATTTGTCAATGAAAGACAGTTGCTTTTGTGTAAGAACTAGTTTTCCGGGTGTTTTCAGTGTGTAGTGTCCTCATTTTGAGCATCGAGTTCAAGGATTAGCCTATCATTTGACCTCAGAGGTCAGCTATGGATAGGGGGGTCTTCTCAGAAGCATCTAAGTGATTAGAGACACATTCTCGCTGGATTCAGGGTTTGCATTGTGTTATTTGACTCAGTTTCACATACTTACTATTTATAGTAAGTCACTATTCAGGGTTTCTATTTTTAGACAAGCATCCAATCACATGGAGAACAAGGAGAGTCGACTCCTGGCTTAGACGGCTTAGCAATCAGACAAGTACATCAAGAGATATTAAAGTTTAAGTGACTTGAGTGATTTATTTAATATTTTAATATTATTATAAAGTTATAAAGTAACTTTATAATAATAAAGTCACTTTAATATAATAAAGTGCGTTAAGTGAATAATTTAATGTGGAAATAAATCTTTTATCCCACATTGGTCAGGAAGGTGTTTGAGTCAGTTTTAAGGAAAGAATAAAGAGGAGTGAGCTCATTCTCGTGATCCTGCTGATGAATAATATTTTGATTGATTTTATTTTGATTCTCGTTTAATACCACTGCGGAGAGACCAAAGTCTTCTCAACCCCAACTATGCTAAATAATAAAGTTTTTTGTCTTGTGTTTGATGGGTTTGTGCTTTTCTTTGTGTTTTGATCATATATTGCCAATGGTTTGATACAACAATATAATGCAGCAAAATAGGAGATGTTGCAATAATAATTTTTTACTCAAAACTGAAATTGCATTGGAAATACACAGCTGAAAATTCCAAATTTTTATACCAGCTTAAATACTCATTATTTTCATAATGTATTGACAACCCAGTTCATAAAATAACCCCTATTATCTAAAACAACAATACCCAGAAAATCTAGTAGTTACAATTTATGAACTCACAGGTAAACATGCCTTGAAACCCTCTGATCAGCTACAGCAGACTTCATATCAGCATACTGGCAAATTCTGGAAATGATCACAGCAATAGAAACCCTCTCAAAATGTCGATGAAGCAACACCAACCAAGCACATCACTGTAGCAAATTACTGTAGCGAATCACTGTAGCGTTTTTACTGTAGCATGGGTACTGTTCATGCGTCACTGTAGCGCGGGTACTGTTCACGCGTCACTGTAGCAGCCAACACAAAGCTTGGAAACTGATCGTTAATGGCTGGCAACGATGAATCTTCGGGTCTGCACTTGAAAGACCTTCAATAATCTTCATACCCTAAATAAAATCTTCACCTTTAAGCACAAATAGAACTTCTGGATGAAGCTCTCCTGAATGCCAAATTCAATGGATATTTCACCACCTCAAATGGCTGCAACACTAAAGAGTTTATCGTTCTTTAATGGCTTGAGAGACAGAAACCCTAGGCTTCTCCTTCTCAGAGAAATTCTCATCAAAACAAATGCTCAATCGAATAATCATATCATAATCAATTCTTTTTGCCCTTCAAAAGCTTATATAGCTTCCTTGAGAAAATCAACCCATTTTGGCTTTTAAAAATCATTTAAATATTATAATCTTCATCTTGCATTTAATACCATCTCATTACCTTGGTTTATGTGCACATAATCATTTAATAACATTAAATACACTTTTAATGTGTCATTGGCCCCTTTCGAATATAAAGTTAATTTATAACTTTATATTATAATCCCTTTTAATATAAAGTCATTTTATAACTTTATATTATAAACCTTTTTAATTAAAATCATTAATGACACATTAAATATTAATATCTCCATAAATATGCATCCGTTAGCCATGCCAACTGAAACCAAGGTTAATTTTTCCAAACTCTGAGTGATCAGACGCCCTGCCAAAGATAGTAACTCCTGATAGCTGACTTACTATAAATAGTAAGTACACACCACTGAGTCTAGAAACAACTGCAAAGGTCCAATCAACGGTCGATACTGCAAATATGCTTTCTTCAGGTGCCCTGCTAATATTGGAAACCCTGACTCCCAAAATAGTAACTTACTATAAATAGTAAGTGTGCCAAACTGAGTCAAATAATCTTTGCAAAGGCCAAAACTTAAATCCAGCTAAGGAGTAATGTCTCTAATCACCTGCAATCGCTTACAGAAGACCCCCTATCCATAACTATTAGCCTACGAGGGTCAAATGATAGTTAACCTGCCAACTCGATGCTCACAAATGGGGACATTATCAGTGGTGAAAAAGCCACGGGCCTGTTACTCCATCTCTGTGTGTGCGGGATCACTGTTCGAGAACTATTAAAGAAATGTATCATTTTCATTGCAGCATAATTTAATTATTCTCTGTGTTAATTTATTGTCTTTTGTGAATATAAAAAAGATCTTGTTTTAATTTGCACATTATTATTCAAATGATTATTTATTAATGCTTCTTTTATTCATTAATGTTCCAATTAATATGTCTTTCTCTAATTAAATAAATTGCTACATTTATTTCATTTTTCACTGCTAGAAATAACTAGATAACATTTATTTTACTGTTTGGGAAATAGTCAGGTTTAAATTGGTATTAGAGCCTTTGATCTTTGCTGCATTGCACATTTATTTGGGTTGCACAGTAGAAAATAAACCATAAAGAAAAAAATAAAAATTAATAGTCATTTTTTAATTTAGGGTTATGTTGGGCAATTATTATTTCTTTTATTGTTGATATTATTGATAAAATTTCTGCTAATAATAATGTTTTATTTTAATGTTTGAATAACTAATTTAAGTAAATCAATTTAGAATTTTATAGAACATTTAAACATTTACTTAAGAGTTAATTTAGAGTTACGGAGTTACAAATTATTTTCACTTAAATTACATTCAAAAGAAAAAATAAAAAAATAAAATAAAATAACCATTAGCTTTTACCCCGTCAATTACTCTGTTCATAAATCTTTTCACAGAGGATTCATTTAAATTTAACCATTACTTTAATTATAAGTTTTATTCCTGTTACCTCATTTAGATCAATTTTTTCTAGCATTAGGATTTCACTCAAATTATCCTTGCAAACTTGCCTAAACATTACTATCATCACCAACGTAATTATCTCCTGAAAATAATCTCCTTGATCCTACCACGCCCTTTTTATCATCAGATGTTTTTATTTAAACTTCAATCCATTGTATTTGACATTTCATACACCTTTTTTTTTCGGATTCTTCCAGTTATTTGTATATTTCATTCCAGACACATTCTATAGTGCATGATTTTCCTTGGTGTCGACACAAGCTATATCGCCAAAACCATCAAAAACAACAAGATCATTATCAAGGCATTTTTTCAATTCATTGGGTAAGTGAAGACCTAGAATACGTTGAAACCAACTGGCAGATTTCCTTATTGATGCTCGAATCTTCACGATAGGTATTGAATACAAATAATTTCATTGTCAAATTTGATATATAAGCTGGTGTAGAGGTTGTAAACATAGCAAAGCCATTGTTAAGCAAGGTAGAATAGAAACAATATTAGGAGACGAGTTAACTTGACAGACCAAGCGTGAAATTGCATGAGCTTTAACACTCTCATTCTATTAAAGATTCTGAGTTCAATTTGTTAGTGCCACTGGCCCTCACTTGCATTATTATTGCTTACAAACTGTTGGCCATAAGATCTGAAGGCGTGACTAAAAGGAAACCCGATCCGACCTACACCATTTCTCTAGCGTGTGACTTTTTTTGTTGAGTACGTGCAGCAGAGAGGCGCGTGATTATTGGTAGGCCTTTTAGCAATCAGAGATTTGAGTAATTGTTCAAAGTAATAAAATTCAATTGAGTTTGACATTACGGGCCAATATAATTTTGATGCAATACGGGTCCATTCTTTTATTTTCTGCTAGTTGCAAGCACATTTTTTTCTCTCTTGTATGCCCAGGTAGAGTGCGTGGCATTCTATATTTCTCATATTTGACCTGACATCAACCACAAAAGTAACTATACAGGAGAAAACAAAGACTGATTTTTTTTATGATTGCGTTCATAAAATTGGAAATTAATTAAGATCAATGCTGGCACAATTTCCATACAAACATAGCATCCTCCTATAGGAAGGAATAATCATGAGTTTGGAAAATTGATGAATAGAAAATCTATTTGATGAGCGTTACCCTTTTAACTTCATTTTTTATTTTCTTCTTTCATTATAAAGAGGTAATTTTTGAAACAATCAATATTGATTGAACTTTTCTTTAAACATATTGACCTATCACAATGTCCTCTAAAAGCAACCAAAAAGCTTATGAAGTTTTAGAGAAAACCAACCAAGCATTAATGAAAGAAGTTGTTGAACTAGCAGCACAGATCCAACAACTAAAGAAAGAAACCATGAGACAGAATGAACATGAAGTTGAAAGCTCGAAAAGTAAGAATAGTTCTCGGTCAACTCAACATCGAAACCAAAGAAAAGAGAAACACAGATCAAAAAGTAAAAGACAGAAAGAATCCTCAGAAGAAAGTGAGACTTCCAAATCAAGCAGTTCCGACACTTCCGAATCCGAATCTTCAAAAAGTATACCGAGTAAACAAACACAACAAGAATTAGATAATTTTGTTCGTAAGATCAAGCTTCCTGAATATAATGGTGATACCGGTACAGGCGACGAAGCGGAGCAATGGTTAACCAATCTAGAGAGATATTTTGATTTGCAAAACACAAGTAGTTATGCTAGGACTAGGATTGCTGCCTATCAGTTAAAAAGTAGTGCGTTAAATTGGTGGCAAGACATAGTCCGATCTTCAAAACTACGGGCCAACAAAACAAGATGGTCACAATTTAAATGATTATTCAAACAAAAATACCTTTCTGATTACTTCCTACAAGGAAAGAAGAATGAATTTTTTGAACTAAAACAAAGACTTCAATCTGTGAATGAATACAAACAAAACTTTGAAAGACTTAATAGGTTTGTATCATTCATTGAAGGGCATACCGTGTTATTAGATTCATAAATGGTTTGAGGGAGGAATACAAAGCTCCAATATGGTGTGGTAAGCCAACTTCAGTAGATGAAGCTGCACAAATTGCTGAAAAATTTGAAACTTATCATCAAATTGCAAGGCAAAAAAGGGAAAATCGGAAAAGACATAGGGAGGAATCATACAAGAAGACTTTCAAGCAAGGAAAACACTTTTCAAACCAGAGGTCAGCCCAATGCCGATCCACCAAAATGTTTCATTCCAACAAAAATAAGACTATGCCATCCGAAATCCAATGTTGGACTTGTGGTGAGCATCATATACAACGGTATTGCCCTCATATACACCCTTATTGTGATAAATGTGGTCGAAACCATCGTAAATATCATCGTACATGTAATCCACAAGAACACCCAAATCAAGAATGCAAAGATTCTACTCCCACAAACATGAAGATATATGTTGCAGTAGACACAGGTACTGTACACTACCAACCTTCTCTAATTGAAATTAAGGGTTCTATAAATGGTCATCCCATTGTTTTTCTTGTTGATTCAGGAAGTAGTCACAACTTTATTTCTCCCAGGGTTGTAGCACAATTGAAGATTGTATCTAAACCAATAGAACCTTTAGTTGTTGAAATGGCAGATGGTAGAGTAGTTAGGCAAACTGGTGCAATTATTGAAAATCTAAAATTTAAACTAGATAACTTTGTAACACATGATCAATTTCACATATTGAATCTTGGTACATATGATGCTATACTAGGAATGAGTTTGCTAGAGAAAAACAATGCTTTCCTAGGTTGTGAAAACAAACAAGTTATCCTAAATTCTAACATGGGGACATGTCGCATTTTACAAGGGGAGAAAAGACCTCTTCACATTAAAACTATTTCAGCCATGCAAGTCAAGCGTAGTGCAAGGAAAAAATGTAAAATGTTTTGTGCAATTCTTTTTCAAATAGGAGATAAATTTAAAATAGACATTAATATTAAACCTGTGGTACAAGAATTCAAAGATGTATTTCCTGAGGAATTAAATAATTTACCCCCTAAACGATCCATAGAACATGCAATCGACCTAGTTCCCGGGGCAGAACCTATTTCCAAAGCCCCATATTGTCAATCAATCCCTAAATTAACCTAACTAAAAATACAATTGACACAATTACTTAAGGAAGGTAAGATAAGACCAAGTGTCTCTCCTTGGGGTGCACCAGTATTATTTGTCAAAAAGAAAGATGGAAACATGAGATTATGCATAGATTACAAACAACTTAATAAATTAACCATAAAAAATAAGTACCCTTTACCACGAATTGATGATCTGCTTGACCAATTACATGGTGCCAAATGTTTTTCTAAGATAGATCTAAGATCAGGATATCATCAAATCCGCATCAAAGAATCTGACATTCCCAAGACAACATTTTGAACACGATGTGGCCATTATGAATTTGTAGTGATGCCCTTTGGTCTAACCAACTCTCCTGCAACCTTTATGACCTTAATGCATGATATCTTCCGACTTTTTCTAGATGTATTTGTGATCATTTTTCTAGATGATATCTTAATATACTCAAAGAATGAGGAAGAGCATGAACAACATCTTAGGGTGGTACTGGAAACCTTGTGAAAGAATAAGTTATATGCTAAACTTAGCAAGTGTGAATTCTTCAAATCAGAAGTATCTTACCTAGGGCATGTAGTTTCTGAAAAGGGTATTCTAAGATTAAAGCAATTCAAGATTGGCCAATTCCAAAAGATGCTCATGAAGTTAAAAGTTTTCTAGGATTATCTGGGTTTTATCGTCGTTTTGTTAGAAACTATTCCAAAATAGTTGCTCCTTTGACCGATCTAACTAAGAAAGAACAAAGCTATAATTGGACCCTAGAATGTGATAAAGCTTTCAATACACTAAAGACTATTAACATTTGCACTTATTCTTTGTATTCCAAATTTTAGCAAGCCTTTTGAGGTGATCACTGATGCATGTGGTACAGGTATCGGTGGTGTTCTAATGCAAGATAATCGAGTAGTATGTTATGAATCTAGAAAATTGTTACCAGCTGAAAGAAATTATCCAATCCATGATCTTGAATTATTAGGCATTGTCCATGCTTTAAAAGTTGGTGTCATTACTTATTAGGGAATAAGTTTATATTAAAAACTAATCATCGTAGCCTTCAACACATCTTCACTCAACCTCACCTTAACATGAGACAAAGAAGATGGATGGAACTCTTAACTGAATATGATTTCACTATCCAATATGTTCGTGGAAAAGAAAATGTAGTGGCAGATGCCTTAAGTCGAAAACGATTATGTGTTAATGCTATAACCTTGGAGAAAGCCAATTTAAACAAGACATAAAATCCAAGTTGCCCATTGATGACCATTTCCAACCAATTTATGGACTGCAAAATCAATCCCGAATGTCCATCTAAAGGATCGAATAGAAAATTATTTGCTAAGTAGCAATGGTCTCCTTTACTACAAAGGAAGATTATGCATTCCCAATCTACCTAACCTTAAATCACAAATATTGAAAGATTCTCATGACATACCTATAGCCGAACATTCTGGATTCCAGAAAAATATCTTTCCATCAAGAAAAACTACTTTTGGCCTCATAAGAAAACTGAAATTTGTACCTACATTCAACAATGTTTAACTTGTCAAAAGGTAAAAGCAAAACAATGTAAACCTCCAAGCCTCTTGCAACCCTTGTCTATTCCAAATTGGAAGTGGGAGTCAATTAGTATGGACTTTGTTACTAGTTTACCTCGAACACGTAAAGGACATGATTCTATTTTTGTAGTAGTGGATAGATTAACCAAAATGGAACATTTCCTACCTATCAAAATAAAATCATTTGCTTCTTTCAGATTGAGATCCTAGATTTACGTCTTCTTTTTGGAAATCTCTATTCGCAGAACTTGGTACCCATCTAAATTTCAGCACTGCCTATCACCCTGAGTCTGATGGCCAAAATGAAAGAGTTAATAGAATATTAGAGGATATGTTGCGAATGTATACCATGGATAAACCTAAGTCATTGGAGGATTATTTACATTTAGTGGAATTTGCATACAACCAGGGATATCATTCCACCATTAAGATGTCACCTTTTGAAGCTGTTTATGGTCGAAATTGTAATACACCCATTTCATGGTCTGATCCTGCGCATAAGGTTTGGTATGAGAATGAAAACTTGTTAGAAATGGAGGCAATTATTCAAAAAGCTAAACAAAATATGAAGGCTGCCCAAGATAGGTATAAAAGTTGGGCTGATGCTGAGAGGTCTAACCGGGAATTTGAGGTTGGTGAACATGTTTTTCTTAGAGTCAAACCCAAAAGGAGTTCATTAAAACTTGGAAAATATTCTAAAATAGCCCCTCATTTTTGTGGACCTTTTGAAATATTAGAAAAATTGGGTGATGTTGCTTATAAACTTGCCTTACCTCCTCAATTACAAATCCATAATGTATTTTGTTGTACCCCAAATAAATTTTTTGGCATTCTGTGTAAATTGAGCTAAATCTTGTTAAAATGCCATGAAAGGCCAGTTTTAGGTCAAACCAATCATAGAATCTTGGTGGGTTTCTGTCAAGGAACACATGTACAAAATTCTGAAAAATTGAAAATTAGGGTTTTTTCCCCTATTTTCAGGGAAATCCCCCGAAAATAGGACCTTCCCAGAAATGATCAAAAATGATTTTGATAGGCTTAAAGGGCTTCACGATCACATTGGTCAAGTCAGAATCATCAAAAGACACGTTTTACTCTGGTGGGTCTATTTCTCTTTTTCAGGAACGAAGTTAGGAGCTCCACAGCCATTAATGGCAGATTGGCCAGTACCAGGTGCTGAAAGCTAAGCTTCGAAAGCTTAGACGACACAACCATGGCGGAAAAGGTCGAAAAAGATGCTGTTTGACGAAGGAGATTCCTGAAAACGAAAAAGGTCAAAATTTGACTAACTCTGGAGATGTTACGAAGGGGAGATTGCTCACATGTTGAAAAGGCACCTTGTTCAAGCAGGGGCGCCCATGATCTTTGAAGGTCAAATGAAGTCAGTAAGATCATCTGAAGCAGTCATTCTTGACGTTTGACTGCTGGCTCAACAGTGAAACAAACATCCAGATCATCCGATGAACAGATCACTAGCAATTGCTGACGAAGCAAAAAGAGGCAGTTCAAGGAAATATCAGGAAACCACAGATAAACGACGAAGTTCTAGAAAAAGAGCCTTTTCAAAGCAAAGGCGCCCTTCTTTCTTGACCTCTAGATGCTGACCAATGACAAATGGCCTCCCAGGATAACCTTCTCAGCCCAAATAGATCTCGGAAACGCAACTGCAAGCATCAATACCTGACAGAGCAGTCAACGGATAATCTGGATCAAAGTAGGCAACTTGTCAGATGAAAATAATCAAGCTAAAAGGCAAAAGCGCCCTTTTCAAGGAGGGGCGCCCTTGGATAAAGGAACCCTAATTTGAGATCCAGATTTCCCGAAGACAGTCATTCTTAGCAGAACAGAGCTGAGTACCTGATGAAACATCATGTGAAAACATCTGACTCTCCGATCAACGAGAAATCCAGTTCAAGGCACGAGAGGTCATTTCAAATAAGCTGAAGAACGAAGACTGAAAAATCACTAAGGCATTGGCAAAAGCGCCCTTTCTTGGGAAAGGCGCCCAGTCTTTTGGAGCCCTTAACTCAGCTTTTTATCATTCAGTCTCCCAGGCACTTCTTTCCAGTTTGGATTCAGCTCCGCAGTGAATGTGTCCGTGACGTCTCAAGATCAACAGACAACGCTAGATTCAGGATCAAACAGGGGGTTTTCAGGAGAGAAAATACTAAAAACTTGCAAAAGATGAAAAGGGACGCCTAAAAGAAGTCAAAGGTCATTTGTTGACTAAAGTCAAAAGCTTTTTGAGTTAAAGTTGGCTAAAACGCTCCACGATTGGTGGAAATCACCTTTTTAACTTTAGATCAAACTCAAATCACCTTTTGAGCTTGTGTTAGGTCCCCAAATTTGTGGATCTGAAGCTCAAACATATATATTCAAGGAGATGGCGTCCCCTTTTCATTATTTCATTGCAGATTCAAAGATAAAAACAACCACAAGCTCTCAAGGACGCCATTGAAGATTTGAAGGAGGTTTTCATCCGTTCTTCATTTTTATTTGCAGATCTGAAGCAGGAAAAGATTGCCATTTTGAGGATTGGATTAGAGATAGTTTTTTTTGAAGATCAGATAAAACTTCCAATCCACCTTCTGTCTTTTTCCTCTCTTCTTGTCTTAGGTTTTCTTGCATCTGACAGAAAAAGCAACAGGCTACATCAGATCTGATCAACTGGGTAGATTCAGCATCATTTTCCAAAGAAACCCATCTCGACAAATTTTCCAAAATCAGCAAACTTGCTGCCCCTATTTTTGGAGGTTTTTCCGAAAAAGTTTCAGAATCCAAATTCTGAGGAACTGGGTTTGTTCAGCATTGAAGCACGAACAAAAACCATGTGCCAGATTTTTTCCGAAAAAATACTTCTCGGCAGGGCGCTATTTTTAAGGGTTTCCGAAAATCATCTGAACTAGGTCAAGCTTACAGTCAATCTTTAAGTTTTTCAGGATGCAGTACTCCCAGGTGCAATACGAGACCAAGACGGTCTTACTCCATGATTACCTGAAAACAGTTGACACAAATCTACACCAAGTAAATCCAGTGGTCGATTTGGAGCAATTAGAAGGCATGAATCAAATAACATTGCAGAATATCGAAGAATCCGGATTGCTGCAAGCCGCATCAATTCCCATCACACTACAAAGTGTAGAGCTCGTAATCGCTTGTATCAAGCATTACAACCCTACCACCAGAGAAATCAGAGCAGCAGATGGAAGAATTGTTTGCAGTTTAAAACCTCAGGATATCGAAAGATGTTTTGATATTCCCTCACATCCTAACAGCAAAGTCATATCATTGACGGAATGTGAGAAAGCTTTTGAGACAACTAAGGACAAATGTCAAAGGATAATGGCCAAAAAATGGCTGAAAGTGACAAAGGCAAGCTTGCCTAAGTTGTTGGGGCGAGGAGAATGTAAAGACGAGTACGCAGTGTTAATCACTCTACTCAACAGTCACTGGAGAAGAAGATGGTCGTCAATTCCAGCCATGGATGTACTATGTCATCGCTAAAATCATTGGCAGGAGGGAATACTATGACTGGGCCACTTTGATCAGTGACACACTCCACCGACAAATCACTGGGTATCTGGAAGCTCATAGGTTCCACATGTGCTCTTACCTAGTATACCTAACAGCCTTCCAAGGCGATTTTAGGTTATTGAACAATGTGGGAACCTTAGGTGTGCAGAAGGTTCACGAGTATTTCACACGTCTTGAGTTTACTCAAGCGGAAAGACACTTCAAGAAGACAAGTGATCACTTCACCATGCACATAGTTCGTGAGCTTAACCATGAGATGCACGTGCGTATTTCACAGATGGCCAGAGAGGCAATGGCGGATTGGGCAGATTGGTTTATCCAATTTCCTACATTCTCCTACATACGCGTGTATGGCTACATTGGCCACCCCGCCATGCTACCAAGACACCCTTCGGATAGGGTAGTCTTCATGGAGTTCCTGAGATAGTTGTCCGAGGTTCATGTCCACTTGCGCTTGAAGAGGAAGACAGCTGTTAACTTTCCCGTTGAAATGGGACTATATAGATGTGGATTCGCGGCGGATGCAAAGATGATGGGTCAAGAAACAAGGAGGTTTAACCTCAAATATCTCATTGATAGAATATCCTATGATCCCAGAGGACTCTATGCAGCACACCTCGAGCAACACTCGTCACATAAGTCTTCTATGGAAGATTATTGGGTGAATTGTAAAGACGAGTATGAAGTGCGAAGAAGGAATTACAGCAGATTCAGACTCCCACAGATTACTGATTTCATGTCAGCAGACATTGAGGGCCTGTCAGATGATGAGGGGGAAGTCATTCTCCCCACATTCTTCGCAGATTCAGTTGACTCCCAACCGCTCCCAAGAGTGGATTGGTATGCCAAAGAGGATACATCTATAGAAGAAAGAACGAGTAGAGTGGTTAGAAATAGCCGACTCTATCTCGACAGCAAGAAATCAAGGAAGGTGATACCTCACAGAACAGAGCCGCCACAGGTTCAGTCTACACCACCTTCCACTTCAAGAAGGAAACCAAGGCAGAAGCAATGGTGCAATCCTCCCCGAGGAATGAGGATGTCAAAACCTAGAACACAGAGGACACCAGTGGAGGAAGCCACACATAGTCCTGACATAATCATGGGCATTGCTGCCCCAGAACAAAGAGTAGAGACTGCTACCCCTGATTCAGCAGAAGTTATCACAGAGGAACCAGCAGCAGTAGTTGTTGAAGAACCAGTGGCTGAACCAATGGCGGAAGCGACAACAGTAGAAGCAGCAGCAGCAACGGTGCCTGTTATGGAAACAGAGCCGCCCATATCACCAGTATCACAGCGAACACAGGTCCTCATCGACTTGGATTCGCCACCGAGAGACATTGCCCCAGCACAGTCTCATACATCTAGCATTCAAGGGCCTCACGTCCCTCCTAGTGAAGTTCGCCGAGATTCTATTTGGCTTGAAGGCTTCCTAGGAAGAAAGAGGGAAAAACCCTCATATGAACTTGACTTTACCGAGTTCGACCACGTCCCACAAGACACGTCGGCGAAGAAGTTAAAGAAGCAAGTTCACATAGAAAGGAATGCAGATTGTGAGATCATTATAGAGACTGCCGCCCCACCAGTAGAGAAAAGCATACACGAGGTTCAAGTAGAGGACTACACTTTGTCTCAACTTAACCTCGGGAAGACTACACGACAGGTGGAGGCGGATCTTCTCGGAATAGCTTCGGTGGGCGTGCAAGAAAGGATGGCAAAGGATGGTAAGGAAAAGGCAGCCTTAAAGGCTGAAAATCAGAAACTGAGGTCTTACATAACCGGCTTGATACATGGCACACCAAACGTCTCAGCCCTACCAGCAGGACTACTAGATCTCCCCGCCGAACAAAATCATCGGCAATTGTTAACATTCGGCAAACACTTGAGAAATCAGGTGGAAGAGTTTGTTCTCAAGGGTAGATGCGTACTGGCGAACCTATACCAGTTACGGGATAGAGCACATGAACTTCGTGTGGAGATCCAGCAGTCGGAACAAAGGATTGCAGAAAAGAGGCTTGAAGAAGAAAGTACAATTGCAGATTTGCAATTAGCATATCAATCAGTATACTCTGAGGAAAACAAGCAACATCTTTTTGCTTGGGAAGGAACAATTAGTACAAGGTGAAAGCCCTCTGGCTGACTCATTGAGTAGAGTTGATTGATTCTGAAGGTGAGTAGCCACTATTATCAACACAGCAAGAATGTTGTTAATATCTTTCCCTGCATGGAATATCAGCATGAGGGAGGAGAATACGTCGAGTTGGTGACTGTACAGAACCAGTTCAGGGATGTCATCCGCATCACTTTTCTTGATGATCCAGAGGGTTGCAGGCTGGCTAAGGTAGCAGCTTTATCAACCAAGTTAGAAGAGGCAGCATCTCAGTGTATTGACTTCGGAAATCAGCTCACAACGGGTGAGGTCATGCTCCGACGCCACGTCATCATCCTACAGAGCATTAACTCCCCAGGAGCTGATGAAGTCAATCAATGGATTGAGACACTGCTGATTAGTGGCGAGCTATAAATGCACCAGAAAAGGACGCCATACATCCTCCAAGTGGCATTCATGAGACTTGAGTTGACTTGATGCTTCTTTCCAAGTCAACTCAAGGTACTATTAAATGTAGTTGGAGTTAACTTGATGCTTCTTTCCAAGTTTAACTCCACTTTCCTTAAATCATGCATTGTCAGATCCCACTAATTAAGGATGTCTAATTGGCTTCCATGATTCGTGGATCTTAGATCTCCACTAAATGTGGATGTCTATTTTGGAGGGATACTTTACATTTAAGTTCACCTTTAGTTTGCTTTCAGTCAACTGAAGTAGTTTCCAATTGACTCTTTGTTGACTTTCAGTTAACTGAAGTAGTTTTCCAGTTAACTGCTTGTTCCCCCTTTTTAGGAATAAATCTTGCTAATTGATTGGCAAGAACTCATTATTAACTCAAGGAGATTTTGGGGTTGCCCACTCCTTTGAGTTCTATAAATAAGAGCCTTGGGCTCATTATTTGTTTAACCTTTACTTGCTATACAAAATTGCTGCGCCATTGTTGCCAACACTTTGAAAGCGAATATTTGTTCACTCTTGGATGAGAGTTCGTTGGATGATTGTAATTGTGCATGATTTCGTGCCTTTGCTCTCCCAACTTTTGTAATTCGTTGATGAAGCATTGAAGAAGAATATCAGAAGGCGCTTGCATTTTGATCATCTTATTTGAGTTATGTCTACGTCATGTGTTTAATAGCTTGTTGTCTCATTTCCCTCCTCGGATAGGAGTCCCTCCTCCTTGGATATTTGTTATTGACAGTTGTCGTTTGATGTTGTTTAATGTATTGACTTCCAAGCTATACTTCGGATAGGAGGCCCTCCTCCTTAGCAAGCTCGTTGGCCAAGGCATCGTGATTTTGTTGTTTCTAGTAAACTATTTCTTAAGCTCATACCTCGGATAGGAGTCCCTCCTCCTTGGCAGATCTCAGATCTAGTTTACCGTGCAAAGTGTTTGCTTGTACCAACCTTATCCCGGTGTATACCCGAGAGTTCAGAGCCTCGGTCATATCCTCTGGAGACGGTGAATTCAAGTGATCCAACCATCCCATTCCCGCTCCTTTACCCTCATGCTCTGTTTACCTTGAAGGTATTGGATAGATAGAAGCTAGTTAGTCGTAGTTGAGATCTGCAGAAACCAGAGAAAAGCTTAGCTACGGCGCATTGTGTTTGTGCACCCTTGTGTCCTGCCGCTGAAGCATAAAAAGATAGGAACTTAGTTAACATTTCCCTTCCCTACGCATTGCTCCCAGCAGAGAGGGACTTCTCCTCTTTAAATAACGAAGAAGTGTTGCAAAACATTTGAAATAGCTGAACGTTTACAATCAGCACTCCAGAGGTGCTAATTTAAACGCCAACAGTTTTCTGGCGCCCACCGTGGGGCAACGAGGCATCAAACTTCAAGAAAAGCTAAACGCTTTTATGTCACGGGAATGACTATTTGGCGTCCTTGGGCACCAGTAGAGCAACCTGATCTTGTTCCAGCAACTCTCCAACCAGATCTTACATACATTGAAGGAGAGCAATCGGATATCATCAGCAGCTTGCGGATCTTCATCTTCGAGAAGAATACATCACCAGCTCAGTGGAGAGCCGCAGCCATTACTCTGGACCAGGAAGAAAGAAAGGCTGATC
>VDFB02380502.1:0-23170 GCA_007258455.2 Sequoia sempervirens | reverse complement strand
TTGTGTCCTTGTCTACCCGTTGTTCAAGACTATTCTTGTTGAAGATACAAAGATATTTGAGACATTTTGTTGGATTGAACTTGTGTTATACAAACCTTTCCATAACATACAAACAAATATAGGTCTTCTTAAACAATAGATAATACAAGATTGGAAAGTTTTAAAAATAGTTGGTTATCATCCTTGTCATGTTAATAGACTTCTAGTTGCATCCACGATTGAAGAAGAACATGATAGTGATACTGATGATTTGAACCATTGACCTTGTATGGATGAATATGAATGGAAAATTTTCCCTTGGCTTGGTGCTACTATTAAATTTAGTATAAACTAGCTTCAACTATTGGGTAGGTAGGATTTTGATATGAACCATCCATGGAATACAAACCATGTACTTGAAAAACTTCATAATATTGCTTTGCAATTCATCCCATCAACCAAGGCATAATGTGATCAAGCTATGATACAATTTTTTCCTATAGATATGTCAGCCCATTGACTTTCACCAAAACAACAACTGGCTCTTCAAATAATCTAGTCCCATTGCATGCAACCTTCACCCAAATCCACTCTCTACATGATCATTCAAGGGACAACTGGCATTGGAAAATCCTTTTTGATAAATTGTATTCAACAACAAATAAACACCTCTTTTGTTGGATCCAATAGTTGCTTGCTCACATTGGCTCCTATAGGTGTTTCCACATACAACACTTTAGATCCCTGTAAAGGATATGAATCCTTTGCAAGGGAAGAAATTGACAATATTCCAAGAATAGTTTAAGTATATTCAATACATTTTGATAGATGAAATGAGTTTTCTAGGCCCAAAGTTGCTGCTAAAAGTAGATAGTCAGTTGCGCCAAGCATTCCTAGATAACCAGAAGGAGCCATTTGGTAGTGTTTCTATCATCCTTGTTGGTGATATTTCCTAGTTGCCACCTATCATGGATACCCCTATTTATGCTTCACACTCATTGGTTGTAGCCTTGTGAAACACTTTCACGGTCTCAATAACACTGGACACTATTTTTCACCAAACAAGAGATAGCCCTTCGCAACAAAAGTTCTAGGAAATCCTTCTCCATATAAGAAATGGTGAGGCTCTCCATGATGACTGTGAAGAGCTTATAAAACAAATAAATAAAGTGCTCTTAGTCACAAAGAGAGAACAATTTGATGTTGCTACACTTTTTTTTTGCCACAAATGACTTGGTCATATTCCACAACAAAAAAATGATCAAACAGTTAAATCTACCCATAGCCATTAGCATTGCTTGAGTAGCCCAACAACATGCATCTGATCATGGAGATGACAACCAAATTCTCCTAGAATTGCTACATTGTGTTTATGAACAGGTAATGCTAACAACAAATTTGTGGATTCAAGTTGGCCTAGTTAATGGATATCTTGGTGTTGTTATTGCGATTGTGTACAATGCACATTGTAAACCACCAAACCCACCTGAATATGTTATTATTCACTTCCAAAATTACATTGGTCCACCATGGGACCCATAAAATCCAAGAGACATCCCCATCCTAGCTATAACTCGAGGTAGTTGAACATAGATTCCACTCACTATGGCATGGGGAATCACAATACATAAAGAACAATGCTTAACATTGGATAGAGCAACAATAAACATAGGTAGTGAAGAGAGGCAAGGAAGACTTTTACAGCTATTTCTCAGGTTAAATCAATTAAAAGACTTTGTATTGATCCAACATTCTCATTTGAGAGATACTCCAGGCTTGGAAACAAAAAATACACTACTTTGCACGTCACAGTGAAGAGACGTGTCTGGAACAACTGCAACCCTCACCAGATGCTTCTGCTTCCAACCTATAACCTAGCTTATAAAAAATGCTCCAAGACAAATGTTCTCACACTTTCCTCAACCTATGTGTCATCGTCTTTCCAAGCATTCCTAAGTTGAATTTAAAAAAAACATACCAAGTAGTAATTTTTACAAAATGCATATAATGCCAAAGATGCACAAAGATACTACATAACAATAACTAGAGGGCACAACTTGTACAAGCTAATGGCATGTTTCGATCATCTACTATTAATTTGCCGACTTCTTGTTCTAATATTTTGTTGTATGATACTTTCAGTATATGGCATTCAAAACAATACACTCTTTTGTATATTCCATTTTCCCATCTTTGTTTAAGTGTTTTTAAATTCCATGATGTCAATTGTTTATTAGCATACCTACAATTCTCTTTTACCTAATTTTAACATACAGTGGTGTAAACATATAGTTTTGGTTGTTGCAAATTGATACATATGTAGATACAAACAATGTCAACTGTCAAAGATGCATAGGGATTGAAACCAACAATAACTAGAAGCTAAAATTTCTATATGTCAAAAATGTGTTTAGAACATTCCAGTATATTAAACTATAGATGCATATACTGTAGACGCATTCTCAAAAAAAATTGTTTTCCATTTGACTAATAAGTTTTAAATCCAACAACCATGTTGTGTTTTCTATTATCACTACCTATATATGTTGAGTTTTCACATTTGTCCTCTGTGCTTTGCTCCCACAAATTTTAATGTCTTCCTATTAGGTTTTCTATTAGCTTTATTTCATTCAAATAGCTCCAAATGTTTGTGTACAAATTTTTTTTTCATCATTTTACTGTTTCAATATTCATATATATTGCATTCACAAATATATAGTCTTGTCTACATTTCTTTCCTTTCATGTGATATATGATAAAATTCCATACTATTTGTCATGGGTTGCTCAGGAATTTCACAAAGAACATGGAGTTTATTGGCTATGTGGCTTGGTGACCGTATGTCATCCAACAAACATAGAATGGTAGGTACTCACTTATGTGATAGTTGATACATCCTGGCATTGTTGCATAATGCCATGGAAATGAGTGGATGTAATATTCATTATTCTAATATAAAGATGCCAATTGGTTTGCTTTTGTTGTGAAATGACACACTGTGATGTTTGTTTCATAGCGGACTACTCAAAGAAACTACCATCCACCTACATTGGGTGCCAGTTTGGAGAGCTTTGCAGCTATCCCACCCTGCAGGCTATGTCGTTTATGCCCCTATTGTTACAGTAAGTCATTTTGCAATGCATTTTCCCTTTTCCATAGCTATCTAATTTCAAACATTTATTTTGATATAATAAAATAAAATGTTGATTTGTAGTATTATCATGCTGGGCTTAATGCAAAGGTAGATCGACAAGCAGAAATGCAACCCATGTGTTAGACAATTGGTGCCGCAAAGATGACCATATTTGTAAGTTTAAACAAGGTTTATTTTTATATATTTATATTTTCCTGATTTATACATTCAAACTTTTCCTCCCTCCATGGCTAGATAGCCTCTATATATTTGTTGCTATATATATACATTTATGCATGGATTGTTACATGCACTTGATTATAATAAATATAGTCTGTTGTTAACATTGAATTTTCCCATGTTTCTATACTTTCCTTTTATGGAAACCCTAGTGGAAATTTCAAACAAATAGTTGATAGCTAAATACCAACTGTTGCATGGATTTCTTGTTCTGTATTAATATGTTTCATGATATTCTCTTTCTCTTATTTCTTAAAAACCTAATTAAACATATTAATAGAAGATAATCATTTTTTGTAAGAGTTGAGTTGTCAATTCAAAATTTGAGTTATGCTCTTTTGGGGTCAAGCTAGGTGAATAGAGAAATTGTAAAAGAGCTATTAGAATAGCATGTCACAGCTAGAAAACTACTCTTATCTCCAAAATCTTTATGCTTTCATGTTAACCCTTTGTTTATACATATGTATATGCTTTCACTACTATCTTAATTTGCAATTACTCCTATGTTAATGGCTATAATGCCAAAAGTGCACAAAGATCCCTGCAAACAATAAATGAATGGCAAAAAAACCTATCCCTGGCCATATTTTTTGTCAAAAGCAAGAAGATTCAACTATAATTTCTCCATCCATACATAGGTATAATCTCTTTGAACTCTCCAAAATGGGTATAACATTAAAGATACAACCATATAACAAGTAATAATAAGAACAAAGTGAAAGACATGAACAATAAATGAATCACTCTAACACCTCTTATACGATTTCTCTACTTGTCTCCAATATTTGTTACCAAAGTACATAGCTTGAATCATGTATTGATATATTCTATAATGCCCCACCACGCAACCCTAGGGGAAGTTGCAATTAACTACTCAAATGCAATATTTTTTTGTGTTTAAGTACAAATAACATGCAAGTTCACTACCCATTGCCAACAACCCCTAAGGTTACGAGACAGAGTTTACTTAAACCCAAACAAGAGACATGAATTAAAACCAAAACATTTGATTCCTTAACAAATTAAATACACATCCATTCCATACATAATAAAATTACATCAAAGGCATAAAAGATACCACATGTTCCAATACAATAATTTACAATACAATTACAATTCTCATTCCCCGAATGAGGAAAATCCAATAAAAAAGGTTACAAATTACATCTTCCACCTCGATACAAAATAGGGGTAATAAAATTACAATAATACTGAAAACAATAAAGCATGAAAGTACTGGATTCCATGAGCTCTCCAATTGGAAATCTCATCCACACGAACAAGAAGATGACCCAACAGATTAAGGTGCACGTTCTACCCAACCATGTGATACCCGAAGGCTCACCCCTCATGCTAGGAGATAGTAACAAGGATTCCTAGACAAGACCAACTACCTCTAGACATAGGCTACTCAAAACTAAACTGAATTAAATACAAGTACAACATCACATAATGCAAAGGTTACAATACTTCCAAAGTTAAATTATCAATTTCATCACTGATACAAACATACTATTGACTTAAGAGAAGTGTCATCACAATGTCACATGAGATATCTTGGTAAGTCTTCCTACATCTCGGCCTCCATCAAGGGATATCTTGGAAACCTCTAACGTCTCCCGACCCCTCATACAAACCAATGAAAAATCAATTATCTCTCATAGAAATGAGACAACGATCTTATCATTCCATGACTTCTCATCTCATCCCAAGTCTATACAAGCCCTTCTGTCCATGAGCGAGGAAAAAATAATCTTGTTAAGTTTTTTATGCAACCTAAGCCTCTAATAAGTTTATATACGTTATCACTGAATTAACTAACTTGCAAGGAGTTACCCTGACACCACTTTGTGTGTCACCCTTCATTGCAATCCACTCCTCTAAGACAACATGTGGAATAACTCCACACCCAAGGGTACACAAGTGCGATCTAAGGAGAATGACTCCCTATACATGACATAAAGTCCACACATCCCGTTCCTGATAACCGAGTATAACACTAGATACATTTGGATGCACTACCCAAGGCAATATGACAACCCCCAACCACAAAGGAAACCCAATCTGGAAGACTTACATTACAATTGACACAAATTCCCAACATCGAGAATGAACAAGAACATCACTAGAAAGCATTTTAGGTAATTAAATAAACTAATGTTAGGATTTCCTAAATCCAATCAACTCAATCAATGTTACTTGCAATTATTCAAAAATAGAGAAAATTTAATTCACAACATTGAGAAATTTAAAATTAATGATTTAATTTCGTGTTTCTCAATCATACAAAATAATCAAAATCAACTTGCTAGATAAAATCATTTGATTAAAAAAAAACAATTGATTTCAACTACGATAATGAAATAATCACCTTAAAACAAATTATATTTAAGTAAACATATATATTAAATATATATATATATATATAAGTATAAACTTAATGTATATACAAATTTATATATATATATATATATATATTTAAATATATAATTATTATTTAAATATATCTATTTAAAATCAACTATCCAAATTATTTAAAAATACATAATATATATATACATTATATATATATACACATAAATGCATATTATATATATACATAAATATATATATATATATAAATTATATATGCATATAAATAATTATTAAAAAAAATTTATTTAAATATTAAAATAATATATATACATATAATATATATATTATATATATTATATAGTTATTATATATAATATATAATATTTAATAATTAATAATTTTTTTAAAAAAAATTAAAAACCACCATTTAAAAAGGGCCGCGGGCCCCTCCCAAAGGGAGAGGCTTGGCTGCCCATGCCTCCCCTTTGGGGATGCACAGGGCAAATGCTACCTTTGGAGGTAGCGGTGACCACTCTCCACAAGGCTTCCATAGGGGTTTAATCGTGGGGTAGGACCTGTACTTCCTCCAATAAAATTGCACAATTTTATTGTGCTGGGTTGGGTCTCTCCCAAAGGGAAAGGCCTGCTTCCTCACACCTGCCTCGCTTTGGGGTGTGCTATGGGCAAGGTTGGCTGCCTTTGAGGCAAACACTACTCACAGTTGCCTCACATGGGATGACTCAGGGGCAGGCCCAACCTCCCTCCAATAAAACTTATATTACCCTATTTTTTCCTTTTTATAAATATTTTTTAAATACACAAACAATGTAAAAGTTGAAAAATAGAGGGTAAAAACTCGGTCAGGGATTTTTTCTTCAACAGAAAAAAAATCTTGTAAATTTTTGGGAAAAAGAAATTTCCAGCATATATTTTATACAAATATATATAACATATATATATATATATATCAAATATATATATAACATATATATATATATATGTTATATATATATATATATATATGTTATATATATATATATATATATACAAATTTCCATTGTTTTATAGTCAAGTTGCACAAATTTTTCCTCCAAAACAAAATACATAGCAAAATAATTTGCAAGCATAAATTCTAATTTGTAATTTGAAATGGAAATTTCTTTTGTTCATCTTTCAATTTTCCATTGTTTGATTCTTTCTTTGCTTTCTTTCCCATTATTTCAATAGAGTTTTTGCAAGTTTTGACACAAGATTTGACATGGGTTTTCCTTGCAAATCAAATAGAATTTAAATCTTTTCAACAGCATAATAAAAATTTGAAAACTCTTTCAAAATGAAAACAAAGATCATAGAAACAAACCTGGTTTTTTCTACAAATATTGAAAGAATGCCAATGGTGCTTTCAAATCTTATTTTGTTTCCAGCTCATTGAAGAAATTCAATCTTCTTCTTCAAATCCAAAAAAAAAACCAAAACAAATCCTTTCCTCTTCTCTTCTTTTTCCAATCCCCTTTTTTTTTGTCTCCACAAATTCCAAATTCCCCTTAAAATGAAATGCTAAAAATGCTCTCATAGAGTTTCCTCAAATTTAGTCAAACCCCCTAAAAATATCCCATCCACCAAATTTATTGCAAATTTGGAGATATTTTCATTTTTACAATTTAAAACAAAATTGCTTTCAAAATGGTTTTTTTAATATATTTAAAAAATTATTTTCAACAAAAAAGGTATTTAACATTTTAAAAAGAAAATTCTTATACACAATATTTTCAAAAAGTGCAATTTAAAAACATGATTTTCATTTTTTTTAATTTAAATCAAAATATCCAATAATTTCCAAAGAACTAACTTAATTCAATTTATCACCATTAACTTAATTAATCAATAAACTAAATCTAATCCAAGATTAGATTATTTTATTAATTAAATTAGATTGATCAATAAAATAACTAATATTTCAATATTGCAACCAGATATATTTAATCATCATTTTAACTACACAAGCCATTTAATAACCTTTATAATTTGAAATTGAATAAAAACCAAGGTGAAATGGACAACATTAAAACAACTAAACCCGACTCCAACTCGACGACACACTATGACTAGGGTGATGACTTGGCAGAAAAAACCTAGCTACTATCTCCCAATCGATTACCGTTGGTCAATGGACATGCTCAAACCTGTGAAATCAGGTGGAGTCGATGTCCTATACCTGTCAACCTGTGAACAAAGAGTATATCGATCATGTATATATATGATATAATAAAACACATCGTGAAGAGGAAATATCATAATCATAGGGCCCTCACAAGTGAGTGATACGATCTCGTCCCCTTCACCAATATAGTATTCCTAACCGACGCATCTAACATCAATAATATAATCAAAAGCATAAAGCATCATTAATTCAAATATATGCTAAGCTAATCCAAAGCATGCTATAATGATAAAATCTGAATAAAATACCAACACATTAAAATATAATGTTCACATCGTTTAACAGTTAGCAGTCAAAACAACCAAGTACCATAGTCAAATTGCTAACAAAATAAAGCATACATAGAAGAACACTATTCGATAAAAAAGAGAAAAATGGAGGGGTGCTACATCCTCCCCCCTAGGGTTAGGCTTACTCTTGGAAGCCTGCAAACAAATAGGGATAAAGCTCCCTCATCCTAGCTATATCATGCCAAGTGGATGATGTGTCATCCCTAGGATCCCACTGGACCCTAACCTGATCAATATCTCGCCCTCGAAGAGTGAGCGTTCTGTACTCCACTATGGCCACGAGCTCCAAAGCTAACTGCCAGTTCTCTACCTGTAATGCATTCCAATCAAGTACATGAGAAATGTCTAGATGGTATGGGTAAAGAAATGAAAAATGAAAAACATCATGAATATGCGAGAGTCTGGGTGGTAAAGCAAGACGGTAAGCAGCTGGACCAATCTTCTCGAGTATCTTGAAGGGTCCAACAAAGTGAGGCACCAACTTAGAGCCCTTCCCATAATGGATGGGACTCTTTCATGGATGCACCCGGAAGAAGACTCTATTGCCCACAAAAAAATAATGATCCACTCTATGTGGATTTGCATACTTCTTCTGCCTATCCTGTGCTGCCACCGAGTGCTCTCTAATCCTATCCACCTGTTGCTCCATATCCCGCAACATCTCAGGAACCAAAGTCATTCTGTCCTCAAGTCAATCCCAACTCAAGGGAGTCTGACATGGTCGCCCATACAATGCTTGGAATGGAGGCATGCTAATAGAACTCTAAAAACCATTATTATATGTGAACTCTACCAAATTGAGCTAATACTCCCATCGTATCTGCTGGTCTATTACATACATACGTAACATGTCCTCAAGGATCTGATTGACCCTCTCGGTCCATCCATCTGTCTCTCGGTGGTAAGCTGAACTGAAGTTCAACTGTGCCCCCATCACATGCTGTAATGAAGTTCAAAGAGCTAAGGTGAACACTGGATCCCTGTCAGAAATAATCTGACATGGAATACCATGTAACCTCACTATGTCCTCCATGAATACTCTGGCTACGGACGATGCAGTATAAGAAGAGCGAATAGGTGAGAAGTGTGCCAACTTAGTCAACCTATCAACTGTCACCATAATTGCATCACGTTATCTCAACGAGTTGGGTAAACCAACAATGAAGTCCAATGAGATAATATCCCACTTCCACTCTGGTACTAAATGCGGTTGCAAAAGCCCTGCTGGATGCTAGTGTTCAACCTTCATCCGATGACACTCAAGACATCGTGAAACATAATCCACAATATCACATTTCATCCCTGGCCATAAATACAATTGATGAAGATCTACATACATCTTCTTCACCCCAGGATGGGTTGAATAAGGTGCATGATGTGCTTCAGTCATGACCAAGGTGAGAAGATCACCTGATGAAGAAATGTATATGCATCCCATGTGCCTCAATATCTCATTTGAATCTAGAGAATAACCTGAATACCTACCCTCAAGGGATCTTCCTACCTCAATCTCTATCCTAACCTCCTAATACCAACTATCTACTCGAAGGGAAAAAAGAATCTAATTCCACAAATCTACAACAAGAGTCAACTCAGATATCTCATGTCTCCTCCTACTGAGTGCATCCACTACGACATTCTCTTTTCCCTGGATATACTTCACTTCGAAGTCATATTCGTAGAGAAACTCCATCCAACGCCTTTGCCTAGTATTAAGGCTGTGATGCATGAAAATATATTGAAGGATTCTCTAATCACTATGCAACTCAAACCTATGGCCAAGAAGTAAATGCCTCCATCTTGTCAATGCATGAACAACTTCTGCTAACTCAAGATCATGCGTGGGATAGGTCAGCTCATGATCCTTGAGCTTCCATGACTCGTATATAATGACACGACCCTCCTACATCAACACTACACCTAATTCCTCCAAGGATGCATCTGTACAAACTACAAAGTCCCCAGTCGGATCTGGTATCACAAGTAATGGTGCACTGGTTAGCATCCCCTTCAGATCTTGAAACACTGCCTCACACTTCTCTGACCACTCAAACCTCTTCCCTTTCCACTAAAGGGAGGTGATAGGATAGCCTATCCTTGAAAAACCCTGCACAAAATGCATGTAATAACCTACTAGCCCCATAAAGCTACGTATCTCTACCACATTTGTGGGTATAGGCCAATCTGAGATCACTTGGATCTTTGCAGGATCCACTAAAATACCTTCTCCTGTAATCACATGCCCAAGGTATTGGACCTTAGTCTTGAAGAATAAACACTTCAATAGGTTAGCATAAAGTTGATTATCCTGTAAACACTGTAATACCTTCCATAAATGCTCCTCATGCTCTTCCACTGTCCTATAGTATATCAAAATTTCATCAAGGAACACAAGGACAAATCTTTCTAGGTATTATGAAATACCCCGTTCTTCAGACTCATGAACACCGAGGAGGCATTCGTTAACCCAAATGGTACTACTATGAACTCATAGTGACCATACCATGTTCGAAATGTTGTCTTATGGATGTCTGATTCGAAGATACGAAGTTGATGATATCCCAACTTAAGATCAATCTTTGAAAAGATTGTGGCACCCTTGATCTGGTCAAATAGATCATCAATCCTAGGAAGTGGATATTGATTACTAATGGTCACTTTGTTCAACTTTTAGTAATCAATACATAACTAAAGTGAACCATCCTTCTTCATGAAGATAACTAGTGCTCCCCATGGAGAAGCACTAGGGAAAATAAAACCCCTCTCTAACAACTCCTCAAGCTACAAGCGAAGCTCTTTCAGCTCCTGGGTGGTCATACAATAAGGCATGAAATGGGTTCCGAACCAGGTACAAGGTCTATTTTAAAGTCTATATCCCTCTGAGGTGGCATCCCTTGAATCTCATCTAGAAAGACATCAAAATAGTCCTAAAGAATGGGGTGACTATCAAGAGAGAATTTCTCCTCTCCACCTCCTAAATCCAAATCATCCACTGTAAAAACAAATAACTGACAACCCTGACACACATACCTTCTCAACTACATAGTTGAGATGATCCTCAAGGAAATCAGCCTCTAAACTCCCACTAACTCTACTACTTTGCTAGATGCCTTAGTGCATCGAATTGACTTACGTTGACAATCTATGACCACACTATGTGCCTCTAACCAATCCATCCCTATGACAATGTCATAAGAACCCAATGGAATAACTTGAAGGTCCAATGTAGTATGAAGAGGTCCAACCTCCAATCTACAATCTGGTACAAGGTAATGGGATGCAACCTTCTCACCCGAGGCTAACTCAACTTGCCAGCTATCGACTTTCCTTACCACGCAGTGTCTACATCGCGTCATGACAGAAGAGGAAATGAAGGAGTCTGATGCTCCAAAATCAAACAAAATAGTAACTAGGTTACCTAACAACATACCATATGACTCAACAACGGTACCATGATGCTATGCCTGGTAGTTATCAACCGCTATGAAAACATGATGCCCTTGACCAGCATCACAAACTATAGGCACAGATGCCACTGGTCCCTAAGAAAACTGAGATGTGCCCCTATTGGGACACATTCTAGCTATATGGCCCTACTGGCTACATGTAAAACACTCAATACCTCTACCATAGCCCTTGCCTCTAGATGGTGCACTAGACTACTATGCACTACCCCTAAAGGTGCACTGAGAACTCTGAGCTGGCTGATCAAAGCCGAAGCATTTAATACACCTCTTGTTCCTATCCCCTTGCCTCTACTAGAAACCTTTATGTTTCCCTTGTGATACCTACTACTGTTGTTGTTGTTGCCCACTCTGCAATGGTCCCGGTTGAGCTTTGGAAGGAGCACCTCCTTGAGACTGACCTCCTCTAGTACTAGACCTCGCTGTCGAACTACTGCCTATTTGTGGACCCATATGGCCTCCTAGTGCCAAACCCAGATTCTCCCCTACCAGGTGTGCCTTCTCCACTACTACCTCCATGGTCTTGGGTTCAAAAACCCTCACACCTTTGCTAAGAAGGGCATTTAAGCCCCTAACAAAATGGTGGACCAACATACCCTCATCATCTCCTACCCCTACATACTGTTTGAGCTCATAAAAGTGTCGCTCATACTGCTCAACTGATAGGGCCAACTAACGTAAGGCGTGAAACTCATCACCTCAATGCTGACGTTAGTGCTCAGATAGGAAACGAGCTTTGAACTGCTCTAAGATCTCCCAAGATATAGAATTGATGTCTATGTGGACCTTTTGCTCCTCTAACCTCCACCAAGTGGATGCAAATCCCTGTAGGTGCATAATAGCACATCGCGGTTTGGTATTGCTACCATATGGATGCATCACAAAACACCTATCCAGGTTTATGATCCAAGTCTCAGCCTCTAACCCAGTACCGACTCCATCATACAATGGTGGATGTGCCCTGAGCAAATATCTCATGTGTATCTCTGGCTGAGGTGGAACTTCCCTCTCAGTAGGGGGTATGTGTAGGATCATGATGGGCCAAAAAGTGGCAATATTATGGGTATTTGTAGGTTATATGGCTGACAATTTTTTTGTTACCCAAAATTGATGAAACAAAAAGGGTTTTTAGAGGAGATTCTCAACTTTCCACCAATATAAATTATGCTTTAATTTGAATTTAATAAATAATTATTATTTATTTTCTATTAGAATTACGACTAAAGTCCTAATCGATAGGCTAATTGAAAAACATTTATAACTTTCAAAATCACATTTTTTGAATCAAAACATGCATCACTTTCTATGCCTCACATACTATAGGATTAAAAATAAAAAATAAATTTCATGAAGTTTTGACCAAGTTAAGGTGGTCGACATATGAGTTTTATATTTTTTAAAGTTGTAATAAAAAAATCATAATTAATTATTTACATGGAAAAAATTACAAAAATATGCATCACATCTAGACATGAGTCCTCTACTTATATATAAAATCTTATAAAAAATATTATCATTTTATTATGGTTAGGGTGGTCGACAAACACCTGCTTCTTATTTTTTCCCTAAAATTTAAGTACTATTGCATTGAAATTTCCAATTTCACCAAATAGATTTTATTTATTTTTAAATAAACCTAGTAGTTTAGAAACTACATTCAATTTTCTATAGATTGTATTCTTACCTATTCTTTAAATAATATAGATAACTTATTCAAATTTTTACATCAAGTTGCCTAACACTGTTTTTTCTAAATTTTTTGCCACTTAAGGGCCTATTTTTTCCATGATGATCTTGCACATACCCTAGGGTTACCCTGAACCATGACCTGCCTCTGACCAAGGAGTGTTAACACCTCCTGAAGAGCTCTACATGTAGCCTCAATCCTTGGTGGATGTTGCTGCTGAGCTATACCCCCTGAAACATTCTGAAATGCTTGGTGCTCTTCCTGATCTAGTATAATAGGAACATCAGGAGTAGAGTCATGTTTATTCTCATCATGACTACCTACAAAGCCATGGCCATGCCCTCTACCTCTTCCGCATCTAGGAGGCATAATCTTGTACAGACACAAAGTTATTCAAAAAGGTACACAACTTAAAACCTACACACTAAAAGTTTAATAGCTTCATCATAATCCCATAGTACCCATTGTTTAAACTTGGCTCTCATACCATGTGGAATGCCCCACCACACAACCCTAGGGGAAGTTGCAATTAACTACTCAAACACAATATATATTTTTTTGTTCAAGTGAAAATAACAAGCAAGTTCACTACCCATTGCCAACAACCCCTAAGGTTATGCGACAGAGTTTACTTAAACCCAAACAAGAGACATGAATTAAAACCATAACATTTGATTACTTAACAAATTAAATACACATCCATTCCATACATGATAAAATTACATCAAAGGCATAAGAGATACCACATGTTCCAATAAAATAATTTACAATACGATTCCAACTCTCATTCCCTAAATGAGGTAAATCCAATAAACAAGGATACAAATTACATCTTCCACCTCGATACAAAAGAGGGGTAGTAAAATTACAATAATACTGAAAAGAATAAAGCATGAAAGTACTGGGTCCCACGAGCTCTCCAATTGGAAATACCGTCCACACGAACAAGAAGACGACCCAACGAATTAAGGTGCACATTCCACCCAACCATGTGATACCCAAAGGTTCACCTCCTGTGCTAGGAGATATTAACAAGGAGTCCTAGATAAGACCAACTACCTCTAAACACAGGCTACTCAAAATTGAACTAAATTAAATACAAGTACAACATCATATAACACAAAGGTTACAATGCTTCTAGAGTTAAATTATAAATTGCATCACTGATACAAACATACTGTTGACTTAAGAGAAGTATCATCACAATGTCACATGGGATATCTAGGTAAGTCTTCCTAGGTCTCGACCCCCATCTCGGGATATCTTGGAAACCTCTAACGAGTCTTGGCCCCTCATGCAAACCAATGTGGAATCAGTTATCTCTCGTAGAGACAAGACAACAATCTTGCCATTCCAGGCCTTCTCGTCTCATCCCATGTCTATACAAGACCTTGTCTCCATGAGAGAGGCAAAATTAATCTTGTTAAGTGTTTGATGCAACCTAAACCTCTAATAAGTTTATTTACATTATCACTAAATTAACTAACTTGCAAGGAGTTACCATGACACCACTTTGTGTGTTTCCCCTCATTGCAAGCCACTCCTCTAAGACATGTGGAATAACTCCACACCCAAGGGTACACAAGTGCAGCCTAAGGAGAATGACTCCCTATACATGACATAAAGTGCACACATCCCGTTCCTGATAATTGGGTTTAACACTGGATACATTTAGATGCACTACCCAAGGCAATACTACAAGCCCCAACCTCAAAGGAAACCCAATTTGGAAGATATACATAACAATTAACACAAATGCCCAACATCGAGAATGAACAAGAACATCACTAGAAAGCATTTCAAGCAATTAAATAAAGTAATGTTAGGATTTCCTAAATCCAATCAACTCAATCAATGTTACTTGCAATTATTCAAAAATAAATAAAATTTAATTCGCAACATTGAGAAATTTAAAATTTATTATTTAACTTTGTGTTTCTCAATCATACAAAATAATCAAAATCAACTTGCTAGATAAAATCATTTGATTTTAAAAAAAAAATTATTACAACTATGATAATGAAATAATCACCTTAAAATAAATTATATTTAAGTAAATATATATATTAAATATATATAAAAAAGTATATAATTGATGTATATACAAATTTTTATATATATATACATAGACATATATGCATATTATATATACATATATATATATATAAATTATATATATACATATAAATAATTATTAAAAAAATTATTTAAATATTAAAATAATATATATACATATAATATATATATTGTATATAATATATAATTATTATATATAATATATATATATTATATTATATATATAATATTTAATAATTAATAAAAAAATTAAAAGAATTAAAAAAAACCATTTAAAAAAGGTCGTGGATCGCTCCCAAAGGGAGAGGCCTGGCTTCCCACGCAGCCTCCCCCTTTCGGGGTGCACTGTGTGGGTAGTGCTATTGCCTTTGGAGGAAACGACGCTACGTCCACAATGCTTCCATGGGGGGTGGCTGTGGGGGCAGGGCCCAAGCTCCCCTCCAATAAAAATTATAATAATTTTATTAAAAAGGGTCGTGGGCCCCTCTGAAAGGGAGAGGCCTGGCTGGCCACACAACCTCCCCTTTTGGGGGTGCGTTGTGTTGGCAGCACTGTTGCCTTTGGAGGTAGCAGCGCTACCTCCACAGTGCCTCCCATGGGGAGCGGCTGTGGGGGGAGGGCCCAACCTCCCCTCCAATAAAACTTTTAATAATTATATATATATATATTTTTATAAATTAATTTTTTAAAATACACAAAACACAGAAAAACAAAAGAACATAGGGCAAAAACTCTATTTTCTGGGTTTTTCCTTCAATAGAAAAAAAAAAATCTACTTTTTCCTCAATTTACTTTTGCACAAATTTTTCCTCCAAAACAAAATACACATCAAAATAATTTGTAAGCATAAATTATGATTTCTAATTTGAAATGGAAATATCTTTTGTTCATCTTTCAATTTTCCATTGTTTGATTCTTTCTTTGCTTTCTTTCCATGATTTCAACAGAGCTTTTGCAAGTTTTGACACAAGATTTGACATGGGTTTTCCTTGCAAATGAAATAGAATTTAAATCTTTTCAACAGCATAATAAAAATTTGAAAAATATTCAAAATGAAAACAAAAATCATAGAAAGAAACCTGGTTTTTTCTCCAAAGCTTGAAATATTGCCAATGGTGCTTTCAGATCTTATTTTGTTTCCAGCTTATCCAAGAAATTCAATCTTCTTCTTCAAATCCAAAGAAAAAAAAACCACAGCAAATCCTTTCCTCTTCTCTTCTTTTTCCAATTTCCCTTTTTTTTGTCTCCACAAATCTCAAATTCCCCTTAAAATGAAATGCCAAAAATGCTCTCATAGAGTTTCCCCAAATTTAGTCAAACCCCTAAAAATATCTCACCCACCAAATTTATTGGAGATATTTTCATTTTTAAAATTTAAAACAAAATTTCTTTCAAAATGGTTTTTTTAATATATTTAAAAAAATCTCTTTTCAACAAAAAAGGTATTTAACTTTTTAAAAAGAAAATTCTTTTAAACAATATTTTCAAAAAGTGCAATTTAAAAACATGATTTTCATTTTTTTTAAATTTAAATCAAAATATCCAATAATGTCAAAACAACTAACTTAATTCAATTGATCACCATTAACTTAATTAATCAATAAACTAAATCTAATCCAAGTTTAGATTATTTTATTAATTAATTTAAATTAATCAATAAAATAACTAACATTTCAACATTGCAACTAGATATATTTAATCATCATTTTAACTACACAAGCCATTTAATAACCTTTATAATTTGAAATTAAATAAAAACCAAGGTGAAATGGACAACATTAAAACAACTAAACCCGACTACAACCCGATGACACACTATGACTAGGGTAATGACTTGTCACAAAAAACCTAGCTACTATCTCCCAATTGATTACCGTTGGTCAATGGACCTGCTCAAACCTGTGAAATCAGGTGGAGTCGATGTCCTATACCAGTCAACCTGTTAAAAAGAGTATATCGAACATGCATAAATATGATATAATAAAACACACTATAAAGAGGAAATCTCATAATCATAGGGTGCTCGCAAGCGAGTGATATGATCTCGTCCCCTTCACCAATATAGTATTGATAATTGACACATCTAACATCAATAATATAATCAAAAGCATAAAGCATCATTAATTCAAATATATGCTAAGCTAATCCAAAGCATGCCATAATGATAACATTTGAATAAAATACCAACACATCAAAATATAATGTTCACATCGCTTAACAGTTAGCGGTCAAAAGTAACCAAGCACCATAGTCAAAGTGCTAACAGAAATAAAGCATACATAGAAGAACACTGCTCGATCAAAAAGAGAAAAATGGAAGGGTGCTACATATTCCATCATATTCCTTTTTCCTCATCTTTTTTAACTTGAGAGCCATCCACAAAGCTTCATTCCGCTTTTGGATAAATGATTGATTGATTGTCCACATCTTTCGTTCTTTGGTTATTGTTGCTTTTCATAGCAGGTTAAAGGGTTTTAACATTGATGTGCTACAAAACATGCTAGAAACTATATTCATTAAGATACATTGTTGAAAGAGCCATTGTGTTGTTGGTTTCATAGCAAACTATGTATTGTTCACGTCTTTTGTTCTCTAGTTCTATTGTCGAGAGAGCCAATTACAAAAGAACGTGATGAAACATATTGGTACAAGACATATAACATGTTCTAGGGAGGGAGAAAAAACCATGGGAAAGGTTCCATAATTTAAAAACTTAAAAGCAATCCTTGTTACAAGAAAAATAGAATAATCTATTACAAGAAAATTCAAACAGATGAGTGGAGAAGAATATCATGACACTTATTGATACTCAAATAGATAAGGGAAAAAGAATACAATGGAACATATTAGCACAATACAAGTTGCCCCAATGACTTGACTAGGTTTTTTTGTGCCAATGTGGTGCTTGGTAATTACGTGGGTTAGTGGTGGTGGAGTTGGAATCGATGCAAGGAACCTGAATGGTAAGTGTTTTCTCGTGCAAGGGTTAATGCATTCTGATATTGTCCTACGATGGAGGCAGATAAACTAAATGTGGTCGGTAGAAGTAAATAGATAATTGAATGTCATAGTGTGGGAGAGTATACTTTGATTAAGTTGCATTAATTGTATATATATATATATATATATAATGATACTTATTTTCTTAATGCTATGGAAAAAATTATATGATGGAACAATCTCTAAAAAATGTGTTTGGTGGCTTTTAAGTGTTATTGTAATAGTTCTTTGATCTGTTCAACTTTATATCTTTAGCTGGTATGCTATTTGTTTGAAATTTTGATTGTTAAGAACAAAGCATTTAATTGTTCAGTATGTGTAAGATATTCATAATGCCAAAATGGATATTCTGACAATGCAACTGAATCAATATATTTTCTTGCATATTTTGGAGCACAAATTCATAATGCTAGAATGGATATTCTGAAAATACAATTCAATCAAGATATTTTCTTGCATAATTTGTAGTATACTTTGCCACATTGCAAGATTGAATACTCTGTGCATATTTGGTGTTATAGACATTTTGTACAATTATTCCCTTGGTATCCTTCTAATTGACTTAACTTCAATCCTTAGAAAAAGTATGTTGTAGATTGTCAATGGGTGCACAATTTATTCTTGTGTTTGCAAATAAACATTTGCACATTCATTGAGCTGCCATAGTTTTAATTTTACTTTGGTGCCCACATTCTTTGTAGTCTGGTAACAAATAGAGTAATTGTATAAGAGGAGATGCATTATGTGGCATTCAATATTCATGATGGGCCAAAAAGTGGCAATATGATGGGTATGTGGCTGATGACTATTTTAACCCAAAATTGATGAAACAAAAAAGGTTTTAAAGGAGATTCTCATATTTCTATCTATATAAATTATGTTTTACTCTTTTAATCTTAATAAGTAATTATTATTCATTTCTATTGAAATTATGACTAAAGTCCCGATTGATAGGTCATTGAAAACATCTTGCATTAAACAGGATCACATTTTGAATCCAAAAATGCATCACATTCTATGCTTTGTATACTATAGGATTAAAAAAAGAGAAAATGAATTTCATTTTGACCAAGTTAAGGTGGTAAGACATACAAGTTTTTATATTTTTTAAAAAGTTGTAATAAAAAATTCATAATTAATTATTTACTTGGAAAAAGATTACAAAAAAATATGCATCACATCGAGGCGTGAGTGCTCTACTTATATCTAAAATCTTATAAAAAATGTTATCATTTTATTGTGTTTAGGGTGGTCAGACATACACCTACTTATTTTTCCTAAAATTTAAGTAACACCGCATTGAAATTTCAAATTTTCACCAAATAGATTAAAAAAGAAAACAAACCTACTAGTTTAGAAACTAAATTCAATTTTCTATAGATTCTATTCTTACATATTTTTGAAATAATATAGATAACTTATTCAAATTTTTATGTCAAGTTGCCTAACTCCAATTTTTCTAAATTTTTTGCCACTTAAGGGCCTAATTTTTCCATGATGATCCTGCACACACTCCAACAGTTTTCAATCTTGCATAAAATGGTTTCTAAACAGTTTAGTATCAAACCAATGACCTTGCATACACAAACCTAAGTAGTTTGTTCTAGTGACCTTCAAGCAAGTCAAGCAAAAAAGAATATCATGAAACATATTGATACAAGGTTCAAGGTATGTTCTTTCTTAGTAGATATTTAATAAATGTAGAGAAACTGTCTATTTCAATTTGTTCGATAATCCAACAACTCAATCCAATGCTACTCGTGGTTGTCAAACATTGCCAACAGTACATGTAAGTGAAAATTTCACTTCTCCATTATCAATAACTAGATTCAGTGAACCACTTGTAAATATTATTCATTGTTTCAAGTTTTTGATTGTCTATATTGATTTTAGCTATATACGTACTATTTTTTTATGCTTCCTCCCTAATCTTTCTTTCCCATCCACTGACATATCTCTCTATTCTATTTGCAGGTGCTATACTAAAACATACATGAAAATCCCAAAATAATGATGCTTGTTTGTGGAAAAGTCACCATACCAAAAAAAATACTAGAACATGCCAGACCATAGATGGAAACCTTTCATTTTTCCCATCTTTGATATTTTCAATGTATAATGCAACTCCACAAATTTCCAGTGGATGTTTCATGTTGCTTTTGCTTGGGGGTTTGGCTAGGGTCCCCAAGGCTCCATGATGCTAATATGGTAGGGTGGATAATGAGCATGGGTTTTGGCTTTTGGCTTTTCATGCCATATATCTTTTCTTGCATAGATACATGTGTAGAAAAAATTCTTTGTAACATGTTTCTTATGTCATAGCAAGTGGCAGAAACACACTTTAGACTCATCCAACAAAATTAGTGTATTCTAAATTCTATATTTCAAAATTTTCAACGCTCCAACAACTCAATCCAATGATCCTCACGGTTGTTAACCATTGCCAGTGCATGTAAGTGTAAAACTTCACCATTATCAATAAATAGATTTGGTGAAGCACTTGTAAATATTATTCATTATTTCAAGTTTTTGATTGTGTATATTGATTTAGCTATATATACTTACTAATTTTTTATGCTTCCTTCCTAATCTTATTTTCTCATCCACTGACATACCTCTCTTTTCTATTTTCAAGTGTTAGGCTAAAAAATACGTGATAATCCCAAAATCATGATGCTTGTTTCTGAGAAAGTCATCATACCAAAAAAGCACCAGAAAATGCCAGACCATATATGGAAACCTTGCATTTTCACCAACTTTGATATTTTTTAATGTATAGTGCAACTCCACAAAATTTCCAGTGGATGTTTCATGTTGCTTTTGCTTGGGGGTTTGGCTAGGGTCTCTAAGGCTCCATGATGCCAATATGGTAAGGTGAATAACAAGCATGGGTTTTGTGATTTGGATTTTCATGCCATATATCTTTTTTTACATAGATACATGCGTAGAAAACATGCTTTGTAACAACATGTTTCTTATGTCATACCAAGTGGTAGAGAGACACTTGACATGTTTGTTATCTTTCCTTGAAATAGTGTACATCTATTATTCATTTATTTTGACTCTTCAATTGCACTATAAAGTCAATCATTAAAAAAAAATATTTTTATTCTCAATTTCCTTGTAATTCACTAATTTTCAAAATTTTATACTTGTCACCATTTTATTTTACTACAATTAAGCCAACAAACACATGCATATAAAAACTTTAATTTCTAAAACTATAGACAAATACTAATTATAAAATGTATTTAATATTAAATGTGTTTCTTTGTTGAAAAAAATGTGATATGAATAGTTATTCACTATCCCTTTTAAAGAGTACTTTTTTTATCCAATATTAGTAATTAAATTCATGGGTGATGACTCTTACAAAAATCTTCCATGTAGTTCAAAATTAAATAGTTAATTGATTGAATAACCTCGACAAAAAAGTGACAATATACATCTACATCTATTGCTAATAAATATAAGACTAAAATAAAGACAAAATTATTTCATAGCTTAATTTTTGGTAAGAACTTATTGTTGCTAGAATAAACAATTATTTTAAATTTTATAGTTGTTTTAATTTTTCAGTTTCCATTTTAAAAGAAATTTAAAACTTCTATTTGTTGATAATTAATTTCGTATATTTCTAATAGTATTAAATAAAATAAATAGTTAAAGTTATTGTAACTAAAATTATTAAATATTACATGGTAACAAAAAAAGGGTAATTTGTGATTACTCGTTTCATTCATTGTAACTAATTAGTTTCATTCAACATGGCCTTTAGTTTTATTTTACACTTTCATTACTCAATTTTCATATCAATTTCTATTCACTGGTCAACACACTTTATGTTTCTCCTACCAAACAAACATTTATAACTATTCTCATTTTTTAAGACATCACATTCCATTCCAAAAAAAGGTTATGCCCTCCTTGTTGTTTTGATAGCCTCTCAAAAAGGACCCCTATCAAGTGATTGTTGCATGCCTGTGCATGCCATTGCTAGTTAATAAATATGTTCATCTTTTGGTGCAGGGGCACCCAAGCTCCTTAAGGATCACCTGAGAGGTCAAGAAGATACAAGGGTCTTGAAGACCTATAAACCATTCCAGAGCATCAATTATGATATCTTGAAGCCTATAATGGCCTTTAGAATGGATGAACACATTAAGGGAGTCAAAAGTCCTAAGGGTCATGATAAGGACCATATGACCAAAATGACTTGTAAATGGACCAATAATGTCCTAGGAGTTTAAATAGGAATATAGTGTTTTAATAATCTCAATAAGGTTGAATGATAATGGTGTAATAGTTTGGAAGGGTTTCTAGTTAGTAGGAAACAATAAAATGCAAGTTGGAAATTCAAATTTTTGAAATCCAACTTTGGGCCAGAAAGTGAGTTTTAGGATTTTTAGCAACTTTAATTTAATCAAATCAATCCCAATTAGTTGGGACAGTTAGAGGATAGGTATACCAACTTGGAGAAGTCATTGGTATGGCCAAGTGTGTTGAGTTTGAGAGATTGTACAAACTATTCTCAGAAAAATCAATAGAACTTATGTTTTCTTGCATTTTCTTGTGTCTATTTGATAAAATTCTGATTTGTATTGAAGATATGTATAGTTGAACACCTTGGTAACTTGTGTTTACATGTTTTTAGACTTTTTCATGTTCTAATAAGCAACAGTAATCAATTCATTGTACATTATAACTGATTGTCCACATGAAAGT
>VDFB02380501.1:0-25949 GCA_007258455.2 Sequoia sempervirens | reverse complement strand
ATAACTAGAGAAAAGGAGAAAATCGCATGGAAAAAACTCCTCTCCAAAAGAGAAAAAAAATGACTGCATTAGTGAAAGAAGGATATAAGGAGGACTCAATGTGACCCCCCAAGGAAATATTATATCATGGAAGCATAATATATGTCCCCCAATAGGAGAGATAAAATGAGGATATGAATCCCCCCATAAAGAAGTATCTCCTATGCCAATGATGAACATTTGAAGACAAAATATGATCCACTTCTTGCAAACAACATTTATCCCCTTAGAAAGAAACAAATCCACTGGTGATTGGAGAAGCCAATCCAAAAGGAAGGGTGAATCTAGAACCCAAATCCAAATGATGTGTGCCTCTGAAAAGTGCTCACGTGTCCACATGTCAGAAAGTGATGATGTTAATCCAAGATTTTGTGAAGACTAATATAGAACAAGCTGCAAAGGCGATGAAGATGGTGGGTCAACAATGTTGATGTGGCTGTCAACAAAGAGGAGATGAATGTCCTCAAAGTAATCCTCTAGATCTATAATATAGGACTCCACAAAAAAGGATGATATTTTTGCAATATATGAATCCAAAGTAGCTATTTTTAGAAGATTTATGATGTCCTTTTGTACTAAACCAATAGGGGCCAAAGATGCGATGATGTTAGACTAATCAAGAACAACATAAAATGATGATGTAGTCTCAATCTATAAAGTAGGAACATGAAGACAAGTCTTTGAACCATCGAAACATGCAAGACCTATGATATACTCAAGCTCCTCTAAAGTATCATCATCAAAGGGTATGGAATATGCATTTGCAAGAGGGATGAGACAATCTACAAAAGGATCCTCTTGGTATGGAGAGATATGAGGGTCTCCATGGATCTCCCAAATTCGTGTCGAAAGTGTGTGGGGACAATCAATGTTTGATACAACACACAGTGTCAAAATCAACACTAGAACATATAACCCCTACAATATGATCTTTGATGATGCCCCATGCTGATAAACTCCATGGTGTCGCTGGTGTAGGTATGAGTCCATACAAATAAGGAAAAAGATCAAGCCACCAGAGATGTGCTAGGATGCCATTTTTCCAAGACTCATAGTTATCCTTTGTCAAGATGATCACAAAAGGATGAATAGAAAAATCCATGATACTCACTCAAATAAAAAATAAAAGACTAGTAGCCTTAGTGCATATAAATCAGATCAAATGATGTCATCCTACACAAATATATTCTTTCCAAGTGCCAAGACATCCAAGTAATTAAGTAGAATGTGAAAACACAAAATAAAATGTACTTGGGAATTTTTTTGGAAAAAGTGCATGAATAGATCTGAAAAGCTCTGAAATAACTTTATGATGTTGCTTTAATTGCAAAAATTGGAGATACAGGGAAAAAATTGTGAGCTCGAAAGTGCAAAATGATATGAATTTGATTGAGAATAATAGAAACCAAGGGAAAAATCTAAAGATGAGACCTGCACCACTGGAAAGTTCTCGGAACCAACTTTCTAACAATATCTTGTTTTCCCAATTTCGACTATGGATACCCAAGTTATGGCAAAAAGAAAAAATTGCTCATTTGCACACAAATGGATCATAGGAGGGGGTTGAGTTGACCATTGTACGGATGCTGATGTCAACAAATATTCGCTCAAATATTCCTTCGACCTACAAAATAATCTAGCACCCATGAAATTTTCTCGGTGACGGAATATTCTATTTGGATGCTCAGAATATTCTTCAAAATCTTGAAAGGTTTCGTCATTGATTTTCTCAGATGAAATATGCTCTTTAGAGGGGAATATTCCTCGCGGTTTTGATGTTGCCACTTGGATTCTTGAACGTGCTAGATTTTTCAATGGATTTGGGATGTCAATGAAAGTTTTTGACGTCGTCGATGATGATTAGTGGGTGGCCACCACTATAAGTGGGCCCTATGTGGCCTATACAACATGCACGAGGTTTTTAAAAGCCTGCTTTTTTGTTTTTTTATTTTCCTTTTTTTTAAAAAGCTTTTCTTTTTTTTTTCACAAAAAAACTTGTGATATTTTTTTATTTTCTGGGAAAATTAAAACAACCAAAATGAAAAGAAATACTTGTGCAAGAAATTTAATGGCAGCTTGGGGTCATGTGCAGGGCCATATGGCCATATAGTTGTACAGATTCCTGTGCATGGACCTTTGGCTGCTATTTCTTTTTTCTTTTTTTCAACTTTACCAAATTTGATTAAACGACAGGTGTTCCTTAGGTTTTCGGTCGTTCTAGATGCAATGGTGATGCTCATTTCACCTTAGGATGAGCTGATTTTTCCCTCAAGGCTGGATCTCTTAGAATTCGGATAGGATGCTTCAGATCTAGAGCTTTGATACCATGTTGAAGTTGATGATCGAACTCCACAGCACCCAGAAATCACCTGCAAGCAATTATCCTATCACAAAAGAAAGATCAAAGCAACTGATTTGCTATGCAACCAAGAGAGAAAAGATTGATCTAGAAAAGCAACTTATTTGCTATGTATTAAACTGAATAGTTCTGAATATGAATTATTACAATGAATGTGCAAGCTTTATAAAAACATGCAAAAGCAAACCCTAGATGAGGATTGCATTAGATTGTGACAAGTGTCTTAATCTCATACAATGAGACAACTAGACCTATAATTAGCCCAATCTAATAATAAAAAGGCACTTATAAGTTTAGCTTAACTGAACTAAAGTAATAAGGGACTTAATAATTGATTATCAAGTGATTATCCTGATTACTCCAACACACACTACGAGGTCTACTAAAGGACAACCATTACATAATGATTAGAGTCAAAAAAAGGAATCTACACAAGCCAACTCAATAATTTAAAAAAAATGGTAATTCTTCATTAACATAAAGGGATGTTACTACATCTTTGAGTAACTACTCTATTATATTCCACACATTACAAATTTACTCTTCACCCACTTCTCTCTAGGAAGGGCATTATACTTTCTTATGTTTTCAACTCTCACCAACCAAGGATGGTTGCACACAGACTTCCCTAAATGCAAGACCTCTTGCAAAACAAACTTCAACTAGTCACTCTAGTCGACCATGTAAGAACAAAATAGTTATCCCTCTCCAAATCTACTTATCACAAACCTTCAACCATGACATGTCTTGCTACACAAACATTTGCAAACTCTCAAGGTCATTGATCTACTCCATACACACTATTGCACCACTCAAGAACTACTCCATAGTAAGGTGTTACATGTTAGTGTAAATAGAGTCATTATCATACCTAGTTAGATAATCACCTTTCTAGGATTGACCTATTCTCACCCAACTTAAGTTTACTTAGGTTTCTTTTGCTTTTTGTCTCACTTCATATGGTTGTGACATGTGTCCTCATGACTTGAGACACCTATTGACACTTGCTCACACACTTGTCAAGTGATCTCACAAGTGTTCCACCTTTGGAGGGGTAGTCAGTTCTCACCTCCTCATCCTTGCATATATATGCAAGGTTTGATAATTGTATTTACACACTCTTAATTTTATATTTGATAGACATACTATTGTGCATATTTTATTCACTTATGGAAGTTGTTTCATGCTCTTTGATCTTGGCATTCTCCAACATGGTATCGAAACCATGAGGCACATTCCTTCCCACATTGAGGTGACTTTCACACATAGCCCTACCAATGGAGTTCCATAGATCCAAATAGACACCTCCATAACATCCAGAAGGCTCAAGAAAAAAAAATGCCTTTCATTTTGACACTTTTGGTATTTTTTTATTTTTTTCACTATTTTGACCTTTGTGCCTATTTTACGAAAAGTAAAAAATTGAAAATAATTTAGCAAGATCCAATCTTCCCTCTACCAATCTACTCATTAGGGTAGATATTTGCATTGTACGATATTTTGGCCATTTTGGCCTCTTTGTAATCTTGTACGAATATTGGCCTATTTAATCTCTTTGGAGGGGACATTTCAATTGTGTTTTGTAGGAAATTTGGATTTGTCTAGTTCATGGCATTTTTTTGTGGCCTCATTGGCCTATCCTCCTACTTGACCTCCAAAAAATTTTGTGATCTCTATACCTGAAGTGAATCTCTTCATCATTGGCAGAACTATGCAAGTTTTTGTTGATTATAATTTGTGGGGGCTATTGTTTGGCTCGAGGCTATTTGGGAAGTTGCACTAAGTATTGCTAGACCAGGCTTCATTCCACATCTCACAAATCGTGAGTTGTTGAGGGTTCCTACACAAGGCGTCCCATTTTCTTTGCCACCATCACCTCATTTCTTGATTGGTGAGTGATAGATTCAACATTTTTTGTTGGTTGCTAATTCGAAAGACAACTCATTTCATTGCATCAACCTAGTGTTTTTGACATATGTGCATAGTTTTGTGGCATGCACAACTTTGGCTTTGGAACTTACTAAGTGGCCTCATTGATATAAGGTGCTCCAAGCTACCCCCGCGACCTCTTCTTTGCACCTTGGAGGCATCATTAATGTGCAAGAGTCTTATATGTAGTGACAGCCTCATATTACTGGAATCAATACTATTTTTGACTTCTAGATCCCACACGACAACCAAAAGCATTACACTCGAGGGTGAAATCCAATACTGTGTCTCGCTTTTTCCCCAAGATGGAAATTTACATCAATATTTTTGACTAAATCTTCATCTTCTGAGACCTATAGAAGATAAACCGTTAAGAATTTGAAGATGATGTGAACTAGTGATTTGTGGCAATTCATGTGTAGATTCTAAATATATATTTTTTTTTAAATTTCTAAAATAAATCATAAATCTTTCAACATCTCCTTTAATAACTAGTTTTAAATAGAAAACAACATTTTTAGAAAGTAACGTTTGTGTTGTCCAACATAAATTTTTTTCTATAAAAGATAAAATTCAAATTTTTGAAATATAGATTTTTTAACATCACTATCTAGGGAAAGAATATTTTTCATAATTTTTTGTTACATATATATTTTTAATTAATATCTAAAGTCATTGTAACTATAATTTGGACATACGTTTGTGTCTCCAACCTAACTTGTTGTGTACTATCGAAATCCAATTTTATTTTTTGGTGAAACAAGGACATAAATACCTAGGGAAAGGGTATTTTTAATTTTTTTTTACAATGTTTTACTATTTTTCCACCTCTACATATTGAAGAGCTTTATGTTTAGAGAAATACCTATGTTCAACAAAAATTGAAAATTAAATACATGATAAAATAAAAACATATCAAAACTACACTTTTTGGAAAGCTCGTTTCAAGGGCTACGATCCTGTAAAATATAATTTCTAAATGATTTTATTTAATCCCTCAAAATGTAAATAAAAAGTTTTTTTTTTCAGTATTTTGATAGGTGCGGAAGAGAATCCATTGTGGGTATGATTTGATACTAGAGGGGTTCTATCCAAGGGGATTTGATCTAAGGTGGTCTTATCTATCCCTCTTCAATTAGAACCCTTTAGGTGGAACCTCTCAAGGCTTAAATCATTAGTTTTTCCAAAAAATGTGATTTCAGGCAAAAAACAACATGTCTCAAAAATGAGACACACTATTGTGGCAGCAATCTCGACCTGCATTAGACCTGGTTGTCCACCGTACCATTTGACTTAGAATCACCTACTACACCACTTGGCCAGTTCAAGACATTTTCACGTAATCTCCATAGACTTCAAATCCAAGTCTCCAATGACCTCTACCACCACTTGGCACGATTAGACCAAAGAAATTTTCCAACACCCATTGGACCCAGTCAAACCATCACCCACTTGGCACTTATTATAACTATTTGGTTAGCACTTTTTGTTAAATTCATCATAGTTGCAACAATTAATTTTACTTTTTAGCAATTTAGACTAACTTCTAGACTTTATCAAAGTTCTTTAAAAGGGGCCTTTTTCATTTTTGCATAACTTTCAAATGGGGAGTCCATTTTTTACTATGAATAGTTGACTCTCTGAATCAAGGGGAGCAATCTAGGTGTTTCTGATTTTTAGTTTGTTGGTTATGTGATCACGTCTCTCACATTAAATCCCTTCCATTTTAGTTTTCTTCATAATCCTCCTAATAAATGGAAAACCAAAAGTGGATATTGTGGAAAGAAAAGGATACAATACAAGAATGTTGGTTTCATCGAATTGAGGAACTAAATCAAATTCTTCTCCTAGTCATGGTATTTCCTTACCTAGTCCTCTAATTCCAACACATGCAAAAATATCATCCAGTCTCACTCAAACATCTTGTGAGACAATCATTTGAGGATGAAAAATGTAGTTTGATGGCTTGCATTGATATCACATCTCCCATATCACCTATTGTTACATCTGAATCTGGTGTTGACTCATTCATGAGTTTCAATGATTTTTTGCATCAGGTTATTGCTATCAACATTCCAAATCCATCACATTGGGATTCATATCTACCAAACATCACATCTTTGTAGAATCTTGAATTACATATTTGGATGACACTATTGAGGATATTTGTCTTCTATTTGATGACAGATTTGATGTTAAGTTACATCACCATTGCCATATTTGGATATTGCTTTTGCCTCACCTACATTGGCTTCTATCATGACAGATTATGCAGACATTCACATGAGTTGATCTATTCAACTCAATTATCATCATCTGCAATAATATCATATTCACATCAGTCTAGATATAACCATACGTTCATGGTCCATGTTCCAAAATCTTCAATGGTACATGATCCATCTTATCAGCATCTGTCACACATCAACATTGGCTTGGAGATCTTTGAGCATCATTCGAAGGCATCATTGGCATCATTTCAATCTTTGGATTATGTGCAACATTCAAACACCTTTGTTTTACTTCCTGCATATTACTATCCAAAATGGGAAGTCATCTTGCACATATTTGTGGTGTTGTTTCTTCCCAAGGGGAGAAACGTTGTTCAAAATTTGTGGATCATCTTCAACATCCAATGTCAAGTATCTACCAACACTACAATCATCATTCTAAGGGGAGGTTGCATTGTTTCTCTTCTACTGTTAGTTTTGGGAGGAAACTTTTCCTCACATAGAGTTCGTCACTTCACATTTTCTGGGTGGGGGGGGAGGAGGGTCACATTGACGTTCTCTCTTTTCTCTCATATGGGGATAACATCCATTATACTTTTAGCTAGAATTAGTCCTTGGGGGGTCATCATGAGTTCTCCATTTATAGCTTTTTTTTACTTGTACATTTCATTTCATTCAATCTCTTTTGGAGAGGGTTTTTATTTTATATAGTGTAGGAAAAAGTATCCCTCTTTCGCACTTAATTTGGGAAATAATTAATAATAAAATGAGCTTAATTATGCCTTGATTTAGTGTTGTAATATGTTTTTCATATTCACATTAAGTTTAGGGCCCTTTTAAATTAAATGGACTTAATTGTGCCTTATTTAGGGTGTTGTAAAGTGTACCTTTACACTTTCACATTAATCTAGAGATTTATTAATTAATTGAGATTTATTTTCCTTAATTGGACCCTTTTATTCAAATCCAAGCCTAATCAAATACAAATTCAAAGGTATTAAACCTGACATTCATAAATGCGATTACACAAAACTTAACTTTGGAAGATGTGCGTCCTAGGTAAGTGACCTAGGACCCAATATTTTCCATAGGGTGAAGGGGTCCTCACTTAGTTCTAGGACCCTATTTTTACATAATGTTTAACATTGTCTGATGTGTGTCCTAGGTAAGTGGCCTAGGACCCATTCACCCTATGGCGAATGGGTCCTCAATTAGACCTAGGACCCCTGTTTGAAATATGTTTTTGGTGGTATTTCAATGATTTCAAATCTATAATTCAATGTCAGCTTGTGATATTTGAATTTCGGGAATTAATCTTAAGATATGTATAAATAAGAGGTTATTTCACTATGTTTCATCCTAAGATCCTAGAACTTTTAGGTGACTTCATGAGATCAAGCTAGAGAATTATTGAGAGCATTCAAGATCATTTCTAAAGCATTCAAGGGTAGATTTGAAGAAGATTATTGAAACAATCAAGATTCATTTCATCATGTCAAAGTCTTCTTGCATCATGCATGTTGTTTGAGCTAATATGGTGATGTAGTGTTCAAGATCAATTCAACCATATTAAAGGCATTGTTTCATGTCAAGTTTAATGATCAAGATCTACATTCATTGAGGCCACTTCATGCTAGTTTGTATACTTGTACTCTAAGGTTTCAAATAAGGTTTGGTGAGTTGTTACATATTTTTGTTCATTCATCATTCCTTCATTCTTTTCTATTTTCATTTCAAGATTTAATTACCAAAACGGGGTTTGACCAAGGAAAACCCCATTCCCTAACAAAACAACATTTTTCTTCTCTTTGATGTGTGATTGCAGATTTTATGTTGAAGATCAATTGAAGAGCAAGATTGAAGAAAGTTGCAAAGTTGTAAAAGTTGCAAGAAAAGTTTTCAAATCATGGAAACTCTTCTACATATTTTATTTCCAGATTTCCATTAGTGAACACTTGAAATTTGGGAGTGCAAATTTAGCATAAGAGAACCCAAAAAGCATTTTCTAGGAGCACTAGCCAGGACCCATTCACCATAGGGCAAATGAGTCCTCAATGAGGTATGAAAAATAATCTTTGGTGATAGGTGCACATCATTCTCACCTTTCCAGATTTGCATTTTGATAGTCAATTCTATTAGTTTTCATATCTGTCCTCTATAGCACACATTTTGAATGAAACTAGAGAAATAGGTCCCTTTTCCATCAACTCGTTTTCATCAACCCTATTTTTCTATGTTTCATTTTCCACTGGGTTTTTCTCCTTTACTCCACTTTATGAGAAATTAGTACATGAGTACCTAACATGTCCTCATACTTGAGACTCATCATTACTGCATACATTACTCCTTAGGTTGCACTTAAAGGGGTGTTAGTGTAAATAGAGTCATTATCATACCTAGTTAGATAATCACCTTTCTAGGATTGACCTATTCACACCTAGCTTAAGTTTACTTAGGTTTCTTTTTCTTTTTGTCTCACTTCATATGGTTGAGACATGTGTCCTCATGACTTGAGACACCTATTGTCACTTGCTCACATACTTGTCAAGTGAGCTCACAAGTTTTCCACCTTTGGAGGGATAGTCAAAGTTTCATTCCTACCTTCTCACCTCCTCATCCTTGCCTATATATGCAAGGCTTGATCATTTTATTTACACAATTTTTATTTTATATTTGGAAAAAATACTATTGTGCATATTTTATTCACTTGTGAAAGTTGTTTCATGCTCTTTGATCTTGGCATTCTCCAACATTATTGACAATGCTTCATCATACTTTGTTGGAGTCAAATATCCAAGTCACAACTTCCATTGATTTATCTATATCTTCCTCTACTCATAAAGACCTCGTCCACCTTCATGACAACTAAGTGTGACTAAATTTGAGGACCACAACAAGTGACCCTCAATTTTTTATCATCAACCTCATAATCATTGCTCTTAACATGTCTTCTATAAGACCTCATTCATGTAGGAGATCTGAAATCATCTTTTAGCCAACCACAAGTTTGACTTTAGAAGACCCCATTGTGAAGATCTAAGTTTTCCTTCTATTCAATTGCATGACTAACTCTACAAGACCTCATTGTGCAAGAGAACTAAAAATACCTTCTTGGATCACTATAGGTGACACTTAGCCAATTACAAGACTACTCTACAAGACCTTATTGAATAAGAGATCAAAATTGACTCTAGATCACTATTTAAGTGACACATAGTCAATCACACACAAGTGACTCTACAAGACCTCATTTTATGGGAAACCAAAAATTGCATTATATTTTTTTTTTTGCGCTAGAGGTATCCCTGTGACTTATGCCAACGCCCAACTAGCCTTGCCTTGGTTTTACTTATTGCTAATTTTGGGTTTGGGAGGGGCAAGCTGAGGCAAGACTAGTCTCCTCAGGATGAGAGTAGCCGCCTGCAAGCCACTCACATTAGGCAAATCCGGGCCTCGAAGTCAAACCCAAGACTCAAGCCAATTTCGCTACCCGTGTGGGCTAAAAATTGCATTATCAATCACTATAAATGACCCTTACCTACTTGTAAATGATTGGCTCTACACAACCTCAATTTTTAAAAAGATATAAACCCACCTTTTGGATAACTACATCTAACCCTTAGTTAATCATGTTATTGCTAGACCACTGCAAATGATCCCAAGTCCCTTGGAACATTCTTTCCAAAAGTTAACTACAAAACCTTTCCAATGAGGCTCGTGTGAAATTACACCTCTTCAAAGGCCCCTTGGAACCACCATCCTTCTTACAATCTCTCTTCTTTCTTCTCAATAATCCACAATGGTTTTCCAATGGATCCATTTTTAATATGCACCCTCTATGCGATATTATCCCATCTCAACTAACAAGTCCTCTTCTTTCATTGGCCTATAGTTTACTTCCATTCCAATTGTCTAGATAGTCACTTCCACTTCCATCTATCACAAGGACTCTACTTCACACTTACTCCACTTATGCTATTGGTTTCACTCCCCTCTATTGTAGGTGTTACACTACAATCTCAACATCATCAATTCAGCTTTCCTCTAGAAATGTGTTACACTTCAAACACCAATGAACTACTTGGGAAGCAACCTCAAGGATTCATCTACCAAGAATCCTCAAAATTGGGACACAAGTCATCTTGCCATTGAGCATGATTGCAATCAAGCATTTGAAACCTTTTTCCGCTTCTCTAACATTTGAATCATATACTTCCTCTAACTATCTACAACTTTCATTTGTTGTGTCAAACCATCGTCAACTTGTCTCCTTTTGTAACAACTCCCTTATATGCAAATCATTTGCTTTTTCTTGAATATTTTACCACTTGTAGGACTTCCTTTGTGAATCTCCTATGTGCCACCCCTTGGGTAGATCCATTCCCTAGCATGGTCTTCTAAGTGATGCCCTTTTCCTTATGTGGAGCCTTGCATTCACGACATTACCGATGCTTATCCTCAATGCATTACCCTAGTGCCTATGCTACCACCACTTGTATTATGCTCCTAGACTTCAAAATTCCATCATGTGCATCACCTTCCACACTCCTACAAGCTCATCCGAGGGGGTGAGCTAAGGGTAGACACTCCCACATTAATTGTTCAGTTTGTTTTTGCGCTACAATAATGGAAAAATCTATTATCCACCTTGTAAATGTGGATAGATTGAGATACTCTTCATACAATAGTTTATCGTAGAAGATATAGGAACCTTATTGAGCAAGGAAACAAGTACATTTATGACTTGGGATTGTGTAGAATAAAAACCCTAAGGGACGATAACTTAGGTATGGCTTGACCATCATCACATCTATATGAAATTCGATAAATCTAGCTTAACAATTGAATAATGAATGTATAGAATGAAAACCTTGAGGACCAGGACAACAAGTTCGCTATAACTTTATTGCCATAACATATATAAAGATTTGGGGGAACCTAGCAAGTGTATTACCTTATGGACTATCAATTGTGTGCATGCCAATTTGTGTAAGACTTTCATACACAACTGAGACCCAAATTCAAGCCCCATCAACCTTAGATCTCCATAATGTAGTTGTAGGAGTTTCACCTTTAAAAGTATTGTCTAGAACCCTTCCTAGTCACAAGATATAAAGGTGGTTAAAAACATTCAAATAGTTTCATTTAATGACTTTAGAAATACCTATGCACCAAATGTGTTACTTTGATAGCATTATTATCTAAACACTTTTACATGTTAATCATCTTTCGTGCAAAAAAGGACATTCTTAGCCATAGATGCCACGGAAAATTTGTTACTTAAGAATTTGAGGTGACCATAATGCTAGCTACAAATATATATCAAACAGGGAGAAGAATTCAAACCATTGATGACTTCAAATACATGGGGGCACAAAGACAAGGTGATTGCTTGTTTCCCATGGTCAATTGGGGTGCATTGTAAGACCATTGGCTAAAACGAAGTAATCAACTAAAAATATTTCACAGAGAATTTTTTGTTCTATCTTGTTGTGCATTGGCTATTCCAGAAGCTATGAACATGTGGGACAAGTTTTTATAGCTTCTCTACTTGCTTCACTCATTTAAAGTGTACTCGTATTCCTAGAACTTTATTATAACAAACTTTAAATTTATGTAGCCAAAATCCTTCCTCCAAACATATACTCTACATGCAATAACTACAAACTAGGGTTGTAGTAAGACGTATCTCCAACCCCTTGGGACGTGTCTCAAGGATCGAGATACATTTCTAGTATGGGAAACACAAGTGGAGAGGTCCTTTCTTGTAGGAAATTCCCAAGATTATTTCTCTTGAATAAAATGAAAAACCCTAAAATTAAACCATCAAAAAAGCAAAAAATGAAGTTGAGAAAAGGAAAAATTGTCATGGGAGGCCAGTTTGGTACATTTAAAGTTGACGTGACACGACACAAGGTCATTTTATAGGGTTTGGAGCCAATGCGAGTTACATGTATTATTTTAATATTGAGGCGACACAATTATTTTACAAGGTTTTGTCCTTCGTTTAGAATCAAGGGTTTTGTCTTCCCATGTCAACCAATAACGTGTATTCTAATATTGGATACCAATTCTGATAATATTTAGGGATGCATAGTTATGGGAACTAAGGTTATGTAGGTTAGCCAATCAGGGTTTCATATGGACTTGCATACCTTTTGTGTCTACCAATTTGCACCCCTCAATGTCTATGTGTCTATGTAAAATCTCTTTTAGTATATAACTAATAGAACTATGAGACATTTATTGAATTTGAACAACTATTTTGGATGTTGAACTTATCCCCTTCTAAACAATTCATGTTTCTAAGTTCACCAGAATTTGAAATTGCATTTTTTGTCTGGTAACACTCTATCTCAATCAATCAATTTAGCCTAACATATTTTTAAATATTAGGGTAAACATTAGTGCCATTGATGTGTATTAAACAAGCATGGTTAAAATTAAAATATAAGTTAGATTCTTCTTGTGATGACAACATTCATGGAGACCTAAAATAGTTAAAGATTAAATCCAAAATGATCATATTTTTTAGGCAATTCACATTCTTCAAGACAATATGCATTCTCATAGGAAATTTGATTGCCAAGGAAATTATTTCTTGGTTTTAAATTTAATCTCACTATGAGAGGAATATTAGTTGATTAAAATCACCTAAATCTTGGGATCTACAAAAAATCTTATGCATAACCCAAACACCTTGTATAAATATGTAAGTTTTTTTGTAAATTAGTATCCAAGGATTGGTTACCAATATCATAAGTGCATTTTTATTCAATTATAATATAGTAAACAATAAATTGTCAGAACTTTCTTCTTTTCCTACAAAAAATACATAAGCAATCAATCAAAAAAAAATTTCAAATGATGCATCTTGTTGCCAAACCTATTTTTTTCATTAAGGAGGTAGGCACATCACATGTAGTCCAAGTTGTTACAAATGTTGCCCCTATTTGTAAAGCAACAAGCATGTTGGTGCAAAAAAAATTACAAGCATATGTTTTGGGAACCATGTTGTGTGCATTCATTGAATAATGCACTAAAATATATTGGCAAGTTCCAATGGATTTCAGATCTCATTGAAAAGGGAAAAAATACAGATGTTCATGTATAACCATCACCAACACAAGCCATTTTTTTGAACTTTTTCCAAGGTGGAACTTCTCAAACCTGTTGATATAGATTTTTCTTCTTATTTTATTCTTCTTGAGGGTCTTTGTGAAGTCAAAGGAGCTTTGTGTTCCATAGTAGTTAGTGATGCATGGGAAGCTTAGAGACAATCTACATCATATACTACAATTGAGGTGAGAGGTATCGTCCTTGATGACCATTTTTGGGTTGACGTTAAATTTGTTGTGGATTTTATTAAGCCCATATGTGAGGTGATCAAATTTTCAAATTCAAACAAGCCATGTTTGGGAGAAATTTATGAAAAAATAGATTCCATGTGTGAAAGAGGTAAGAAAATAACGGATGCAAGAGATCTTTCTCTATATACTTTGATAGAAGAAAAGATACATGGAAGATGAAACAAACTTAACACACCCCTTCATTGTGTTGCTTGTGCCTCAAATCCTAAATGGTATGATATACAAGTGACCAATAAGAGGGCTCCATATGAGGATAGAGAGGTAATGAAGGTATTTTAAGATGCAATAAAAATATTTATGGTCGAGGTGAGAATGCTTCAATTATGAGGGCTCAATAGAATAAGTTTTCACATGGGCATGATGATTTTTCTTTCGTGAAAGCTTCATATGATATGCATGCAAGAAAGACCCTATAGAGTTGTGGTGAAACCATTGAATTTTGATCATTTGCAATAAGATAGCTCTCATGAGTAGTCGGCTCTTCATCTTGTAAGAGAAATTGGAATACTTATGGTTTTGTTCATTCACTAAAGAGGAATCAATTAGGGTGTTACCACAGTTTTTGTCACTTCCCCAAAGTCGTGTGCACCCATGAAAAGTTTACCTAAGTTAAGGTTATTGCCCTTGTTATGTGGTTTTTAAACCTATGGATGTTGCTATAGTTGTCACAACCTCATTTTCACCCGACTTTCTAAGGTTAAACCTAAATATTGTCATTGAATCGGCCTTTTGTGAAGATCTAAGAAAGATGTCGAGGTACGAAGCAATTTCCACAACCTTGGCACACACCAACCAAAAGAAGAAAAAGATAAGTAAGATCAACGCTACTTCGAAACTTTTGTAAGGTTTCAAAGCCTTTGTTGGTTCCCGATAGGGTTCTGAAAAACCTATTCTATCCTTGATGGAAAGGTTTCTCTTTTAAAGGATTTAGCATTTTATTATTATCAAATTCCCTTTTCAAAAAAGCACTAAAACATTTCAGATTGTGCCTTAAGAGAAGATTGTGAAGCAAACAATAAGAGGGTTTTCAAAACTATGGCAGACTCTGACATGATTCCAAAAACCCCATCGAGACCTGACATTGGTTCGTCCGCATTAATTTTAAAACCATCATCTCATGTTCAAAGTTTTTTTTAATGGAAGATGATAGTGCCAAAAGTGAAAAATATTACATGTGAACATTAAACAGAACCAGAAGCCATTGAAATTTACCATAGTTGCAAAAATGAAAATGATGCATCACAGTGAGAATAAAACACATGAAACACAAAAAAAGAATGCCAAGCTCGTCACATTGCATTGAATAGATTAAGCACAAAAGCTTATATATATAATGTATACATACACACATATATATATTGTATTACATCAAAAAGGGGAGATTTTCAGTACATTTTTTCAAGCATAAAGAGTAAACATCAAGATGTGGATGCCCTCCACCACCTCTTGAAGTATCTCTATTTGTGTTGGGAAAAACAAATTTTCCTTGAATTCAACAAAGTGGGCGAAAGTCTCCATCATGTTTCCTCCAGTCCGGTTTGAAGGAGAGAAACAACCTACTTGGCTTGCTCATTTCGAAAGGTGGTAGCAATACAAATAATATCCCCATCATGCTATCACGCAAATATTCACTGAGGTGCCCCAAGGCAACTTCCACACTAGCAAGGTAAGTAGGAATCACCAGCCTCTCTATAGCTCTAGCACCCCATCCCAACTTCTCGGAAGTCCTGATAATGTTGTACATGAAGCGCTCTAGAGGTGTGGCATTGTGAACATGAACCTGAGTGAGGAGTTCTCTCCAATGATCTTCCTTATGACTCCTTCCTCCACATCGCTCCTAATGAGGAACACTTCCTTGAGCTAGTTTTTCACCAATCTCCATACCAAACTGCATTCTACACCCTCAATTACCAAGAAGTCATTTTTGGAGGTTGTGTCACTAGAGGTGCTCAAAATTGTACGAGCAAAGTTGAGATGTGAGGAATGAAGACATCTCCTTCGAATTTATAGAGAAAGGGAACGATTTTCATGTTCGCTAGTTAAACTATGAAGAGTTTTCTTAATTGCAACTAATGGATGAGGATGCCACCAACTTGCTCTAAATTAAATGAACACAATAGATGATGTGATAGATTATTGCATTTCTAGTTGAATAAACTTTAGTATTGCGGTGAAACTTCTTAATTAAACCTACCCGCATGCGTACAATCACTGATGGATGCGTAATTAAATGCAAATTTGGAAAATTGCAAGTTTTTCACGCGTATAGAGGGTCACAAGGCTTGCATACAACAAGCGGTAGTGCATTAGCCTGTCAAAATTACATCAATATACGTAATGAATTATGAAATTTCTAAAATTGGTCATAAATGCTCATAAGGTTTGACTAAGTAGAAATTGAATAATGATTAATGAAACATTCATTTGGAGGATTGACAATTATGATTCCTTTAAAAGAACCAGTTTTCAAGAACTTGGTGACAGTTATATTGTAAAATTATAAATATGCTATCCACGGACATTTGAGGGGTCCGAATTTTTTATCCCCAAGCACTTTGATGCAAGAGTGAGAATCAATCAAAAGAAAGATTAGTTTTGCAAGTTTGCTTGTTTCTGAGGAAGTTCTTTGTCTTTTTGCATACAAATTTAAATGCAATACTTAGTATTTATGAATGAGCATTTGAGCTTTGATAGATGCTATAATATTACTTCTCTTTGTGGATGTTATATTCTCTGGTGTTACATTCATTTTTCTTCAAAAAAGGGTGAAATTGAAGTGTGTCTAATATGTCCACTTGATGCTCGTATCTCAATCTTTGAGTTGTAGTGTTATAGACATTTATCTTTTAAGTTTCAGCTAATTTTTTGGAAGTTGATTTCAATTGCATTTGCATCATGGCTATGAGCAAGTGTTAGTTTTCTTTTACTAATTTCTAGTTAAAAGTATACATGCCTTTAAATTTCAAAAATTCAAAAATATCTTACGAGGGAGTTGTCCCTCAATCAAAATTCAGAGGAAGATCACCAATGAAATGGTGATCTCTCCAATGGTTTGTTATTGATTCATCTTTAGTTTGGGCAATATGGAGTCATACTTATATAATCTTTAAAAAGACCAAATTGTCAACCAACAAATTTTTGGCAACTCTACTGGGGAACGAAAGAAGTTGAAAAAGTTGCCTTATTATGAGTAAATATGGTTCAACCGCATGAAAATGTTTTCCCTGTGTTATGTTGCAGCCAAACCTTGATTGGGTTCATGCAGAGCAGGAAGACATCATCCCCCAACTAAATACCTTAGCTTGGAGACACAAAAGAAGTGTTGCAGAGTATATGAGAGTAAACCTTGGTTTAGAAGAAGAAGAAGAATTAGCTCAACAACTAGTAGTGGTGTTTGAACGAGAAATAGAAATATTTCCCAAGGTGATAATTATGAGAAATTCTCAAAGAAACCAAAACCCTCAACAAAATCAAGGTCAAAGATAGAATCAAAATCAATCACAGGATCAAAATCCATAGCCAAGAAATTAACCTATGAAAATATTTGTAATTCCTTGGTTGCAAGAATATATCAGAAGAGAAAGTGGTAAAAATTACCTCCTCTCAGATGGAGGTTTGTGACTCTGTGTTTTGAAATTTCCCCACCTCTTTGGTAGGAAGAATTCCAACTTTCATGATGGCTTTAGCCTCACCACAACCATGGGGAACTCATTTTGGGCCTTCAGCTTTATCCCAATACACTTGCTTGCCCACGAGATCCAGAAGGAATTTCCCAAAATTTAGTGGAGAAGATACACAAGATCCAAAAAATCACATTCAAGCTTTCACCATTGCATGTGGTATTTTAGGCAATTCTAAAGAGGATGTGTTTGTGTAATTGTTTTTTGAATCTCTCGTTGGCAAAGCAACATGTTGGTTTCAATATTTGGAAGATGGTACATCACTAGTTGGGACCTATTGAGGGATAAGTTCCTCGCGATGTTCATTCTAATAGTTCGAGTGATGAAGAAGATTATGCTTCTCCCATAGCATCTTGTGTCACATCAACATCCTCCATCTCAACAAGCGGGATCACTAAGCAATCATCTGATTAGATAGCCTAGGTTCCCTCTACGATCCCAAAGTTTGAGGTATTCACTTTTGAAGATGTCGATGAATCGATCATGAGGGTCATGGCCACAGTCGAGGCTCATGAGCAATTAGAAAGGCCTAGAAATGAAAGTCATGAAAATTTGTCAAGCAATTTCAATGCCTTGCACTTGTTAGGCAGTTCTGGTGAGGTTTTCAAAGTCAAAGACAATCCTTTATTTGAACTTCATGATTCTAAATTGGAGGGCCTGGAGATATTTGTTCCTACTTCTTGTAATGATTTTATGTTGAGCAATGATGATATGAGTAATGAAGAGCCTAAGAAGGAGATTGAATCATGGAAAGAGAAAGGAATAGATGAAGAGCGATTTGTGGGTGGTGTTTCTACTACAAATGGTTTTCCAATTCTCTAATTCAAGATTTGGGAATCTCTGATGGTGAATCTTTACGGAAAGACATTCCACCCACCTTTCAGACAATGGAAAAAATTGATATCTCAGAGCCCGTGTCAATAAGGAATGATAAAATTGTTAAGGAAATTTTTGGAAGTCTTATAGAGATGATGTCAGAATGCAATGTGCCCACATTAGTTGGAAACAACAATGAAGTTTATACCTCTTAGCCACAATTTGATCTCGGCCCAAATTTATATCAATTGCATTCGTCCTTTACTTTAGTTGGTGAAGGAACGGTTCAAAATGCTAGATTGTTCAAGATAATGAATGGGGATATGGCTGGGAATTCACAAATTCATGTTCAGGGAATGGTAGAGATCTATGATGAAAAATGGTTGTTTGGTGGTGGAAATACACACAAAAGTATTGCTTATCAAACAAGTCCTCTTTGGGATTACCTATTATTCCTTAATATGCAAGTGTTGCGTAGAAGTGCATCTCTTTTTCTATAGCGGTCCATATTTCTCACAGTATAGCAATGGTTTTGCGTGAATAACCTTTAGTGCCCTTGGAGGTAGGCTTCTTTGCCTTGTATATATTTCAAAATTTTGTTGTGTTGTTAGTTTAACATTTTTTCCTACTTGCTCTATTTTTGGCTTATTTTTGATCCTTTCTTTTGATGTTGTTGACTCTATTGCCCACTGGATAAAGCACTAGTCTACTGTTGAGATCCCAGGTTACTTGTTTCATCCTTTTCAATCCTCATCCCTAATCATAGCCAATTGTTACCACAATTTTTGTCACTTTCCCAAAGCCGCATGCACCCATGAAAATTTTACCAAAGTTAAGGTTATCGCCCTTATTCTATGGTTTTCAAACCTATGTCAAGCGCCGCTATGGTTGTCACAACCTCACTTTCGCCCGAATTTCTAAGGTTAAACCTAAAGATTGCCATTGAATCAATTTTTTGTGAATATATGAGAAAGGTTTCAAGGTCTAAATTAGTTTCCAAAAACTTGGCATGCGCCAATCGAAAGAAGAAAAAGATAAGTAAGATCAACACTACTTTGAAACTTTTGTAAGGTTGTGAAACCTTTGTCAGTTTCCAACAAGGTTCTAAAAACCTATTCTATCCCCGATGGCAAGGTTTCTCTTTTAAAGGATTTAGCATTTTATTATTATCAAAGGCCCTTTTTTTGTTTAAGGAGGCTACAAAGAGCACCTCTGGATGTTGCTTCAGTTTGGGGTCTATGATGATATCCTGGTGCAACAGGAAACAGTCATCTGTAGCATTGAGTACAGCAGAGGCCGAGTATATTGCAGCTTGTGTGGTAGCTCGAGAAGCATTGTGGCTTTGTAAGATCCTTGCAAGATTGTTTGGGCAATCAATGGAGCCTACTATCATTCTTTGTGTCAACTAGAGTTGTGTGAAGTTTTCTATCAACCCTATGTTTCATGATAAAACTAAGCATGTTGAGATCAAATACCACTATATCAGAGATATGGTATTGAGGAAGGCAATCCAGTTGAGGTATATCAGCACTGATGAGCAGACAATAGACATTCTCACCAAGCCTCTTTCAGGGTATAGTTTTTCTACTTTCGAGACAAGCTTGGTATGGTGGAGAATGAATCCCTAGTTGAGGAGTCTCAGTATCAATGATCCTCTTTAATGCATTTCTCTTTGAGAGAGATTTGAGGTGCAAGCCCTTGTTAATGCATTTATCTTTTGAGATTTGAGGTGTGAATCCATGACAGCATCACGTGAGAGAGTCTGTGATGATTTTCATGTACTTGTGTTTCACCCTCTGGGAGAGCCATGGTGAATGTCACGATGAGGTGACAACATCACATTAAGTGATAAGAACTTGTACATACCATTCATGGGTGTAGCCATGATGGTTGATATCACGATGAGGTGATATCTTTCTTTTCCACATATGGGTGAAGCCATTATGGTAGATATCATGATGAGGTGATATGATTTATGCAGTTGGAAGTATTCCTCCCTAGCTGAGAAGGAGTGTTGATGTTCGACGTTTGAAGAAATACTTCCAGGCACGACTTGGAGAAATAAATTTGAATAATAGCCTTTGGCTATTCAAATTTATTATAAGATATTTAACATGAGGCACCTCATTTACCTTGCATCTTTTATGTTATTAATAATTAATATTTAATTATTAATTAAAGGGGCCGATTTTCTCTAGAGGCGCGATTTGTCTAAAGAGACACGTCTCTCTAAATGGGCTAACTTCTCTTAATGAAAGGACGCATCCTCTCATACCAGCCAATATAAATATGAGTGGTGATCACTCATTTTTGTATCAAAATCATTTTATCATAATTCGCATTCAGAGGAGAAGTTCGGGTCTGAGCAGTAGACCATTATCCTGTAACAACAGATCGATTACAAGGAGATCCATATTCATTATAAGTTCGATTATTCTCTAAGTGCAAGTTAGAAGAAGAAGAGTAGATTGTGAATTCTATAGAAGGTCAGTTCGTGTTTTCTATAGAAGGCTGAAGTTATCATCTGCAATTTTCTATTGTGATTGCATTCAAATTCTATATTCATCTCAAGCTCGATTCACATAAGTGTGTGTTTGTCTTCAAGAGTAGTTTGAGTTTCTATAGGTGGCTGAGTTTATTATCTGTAGATTGCATCATATTGTTTATGTGTTTGCATTAGATTGTGATGCTTATTATTGGCCTTCCTATCGGCCCATTGTAAAGGAGACATTCTTTGTGATATTCAATATATAAGTGAAATATTGTTGTTGGGTTTTTCTCCCTCAATAGGAGAGTTTTCCTAGGGTATCTATTGTGTTATTGTGTTGAATTTTGAATTAATTTTCTGTGCTCTAATCTGATCATAAAACTATCATGGTATCAGAGCGGGTGTGAAGAAGATCGTGATCATATTTCTTATTACAGCGATACTCTTTATTCTCTTCTCTATCAAGGATTACTTCTCTCTCTTCACAAGATGGTGGAATGGTCTCAAGATTGAGACACTTGAGGAGCAATAAACTTCACATCTTATGATCTAGAATTATGCTCACCTCGGAGGGAAAAAACGGGAATTAGGTGGAGTTCGTAGAAAAGAAAAGTCCTCAACCTAGATGAGAAAGAGAAAGTTCAATGGAGGAAGAAAGATACTAGGGCGAAGAAGATGTTAGTTGATTCCATGAAGGATCATATTGTTCCTATCGTCTCAAAGTTGAAGACAACAAGAGAGATGTTTAAAACTTTGGAGGAGATGTCTGAAATCAACAACACAAGCCATGCACTTGCATTAAAGCAACAACTTCATCATGTTATGATGGCGAAGGAGAATCACAATAAGCTACTTCCATGAAGACTTTCGAATTGAGAGATCAACTCTCTACTATTGGTCATATTGTTGATGACAAGGACTTGACCATGTTGGCTTTTAATGGTCTTCCTTCATCTTGGGAGTCTTACATTCAATGAATTAGCGCGAGATTGAAACTTCCCAAGTTTGATTGTTTGAGGGCGGATTGTATTCAAGAAGAGTCTAGATTGGCTGCAAGAGGTATTGGTCAAAGCTCTACTAATGAAGACATTCATGTTCTTGCCACTCAATCCTCGAAGAAGAAAGGGAAAGATGGAAAGAAAGGATATTTCAAGAGGAATAAAGATAAAGAAGTTGATGGTGCTCCCCCATCCAAGAAGAAGTGGGACATCTCCAAAGTCCAATATTTTCATTGTGACATGTTTGGTCACTATACAAAGGATTTCCCCACTAGGCCTAATCAACATGCTTCATTTGTGGATGTGGATGAGATCTCTTCTCAGAAGGATTCTAGGGAATTTCTATTCCCAAGTCATGGGTCAGATTCAAGTCGGAAGGTTGTGTGTGTTGATCCGAATGCTAAGAGCAAAGATATCTTACCGGTCCAAGATTTGCATCCATCGTAATCTTTAGCAGTCAGCATTCTTGTTTGTTAAGTTATATCTTTTATTTGATCTTGTAATTAGTAAAGAGAGATAGTGGTTTCTCTGGAGTTGTGTCTACTAGCATAAGATCCTTTGGAGATTTCATTTATTGCAAGTTATTTCATGTTGGTTGTGAAGATTTCTGAGTGTGACTTTGAAATAAAAAGAGAATTGCAATTTTGATGATGATTAGTTGGTCACATCAATATCATTCTCTAATGCATGAACTGTGATAGAGCCTTGAACTCTTGGAGAGAGTTAGTTCTACATGCTAACTGCATAATGCATTTAAGATATCTATAGTTGTGCAAATTATCTTTTGTTGTGCCGAATAGCACCCCTTTGAGAGGAGTAAAAGATGGAAGAAAAGATTTATATCAAAAAATTAGAATGAAGGAATAGATAAACTTATCTTCATTGAATTTTGATATAACTCTTTAGGTTGATTTATTTATTCATGTTTTAATATTGTTCATAAATTCTTATGTATTCATGCTATAACTTGAAATAGTAAACCTTGTATGATTCTAGCCTTAATATTTCTTTGGATAGTTATAAACTGTTAGTAATCTCTCTCTAAAATGCTTTCAGGACAGTTCTAGGAGCAAGAAGGTGATGAGAGATTGCTTAGTGATGAAAAGCTTGAAGCATCTTATGAGGAAGTCATGCCGACCAAAGAAATGATCAAGCATGGAATCACAACTTGCAGTTATGGGACTGATTTGGTGGCTAGAGAGAGTTCACTTCCAGAAGTCTTCTTTGCAATCTCTGAAGCAGGGATCAAGAGGGAGTTTTGTAACTCACTAAGAAGAAGTGAAGATTACTGTTTTACAAGGCTAAGTGTTAAATTCTTGAAAGACCTCTTCAGCTATTGAGATCAGAATTGCACAAGACAATCATCTGGATTTGACATTGGTAGCTCCGCAAACCAATTCAGAATAGTGTGATCTAGGATGAGGTCAAGGAGGACAATCCTGAACTCTCTACAGTACCAGAGGTGTGCGCTGGAAAACATTTATCTAAGGAAAGTGTTGCAGGAAATCTTGGACGAAGAGGTCAGAAGGTTGATGCAAGTACTTGAAGATTCAGAGGGAGCCTACTAAACCTGAAGAAGATGTTTAAGGAGGCTGCAAAGAGCACCTTTGGATGTTGCTTCAGTTTGGGGTCTGTGATGATATCCTAGTGCAGCAGGAAGCAATCATCTATAGCATTGAGTACAACAGAGGCCGAGTATATTGCAGCTTGTGTAGCAGCTCGAGAAGTAGTGTGGCTTCATAAGCTCCTTGCAGGATTGTTTGGGCAATCAATGGAGCCTACTATCATTCATTGTGTCAACCAGAGCTGTGTGAAGCTTTTTGTCAACCCTGTGTTTCATGACAGAACTAATCATGTTGAGATCAAATACCACTATATCAAAGATATGGTATTGAGGAAGATGATCCAGTTGAGGTATATTAGCACTGATGAGCAGACGACAGACATTCTCACCAAGCCTCTTTCAGGGTATAGTTTGTGTAGTTTCGAGACAAGCTTGGTATGGTGGAGAATGAAGCCCTAGCTAAGGAGTCTCAGTATCAGTGATCCTCTTTAATGCATTTCTCTTTGAGAGAGATTTGAGGTACAAGCCCTTGTTAATGCATTTCTCTTTGAGAGAGATTTGAGGTGAAAGCCCTTGTTTCCACCCTCTAGGAGAGCCATGGTGGATGTCATGTGTGTGACTCCATGACAACATCACATGAGAGAGTCTGTGAAGATTTTCATGTACTTGTGTTTCACCCTCTGGGAGAGCCATGGTGAATGTCACGATGAGGTGACAACATCACGTTAAGTGATGAGCACTTGTACATAGCATTCATGGGTATAGCCATGATGGTTGATATCATGATGAGGTGATATCTGATATCACAATGAGGTGATATCTTTCTTTTCCACATATGGGTGAAGCCATTGTGGTAGATATCACAATGAGGTGATATGCTTCTTTTTCACTCATGGGTGTAGCCATGATGTTTGTCATAACAATGAGGTGATATGACTTATGCAGTTGGAAGTATTCCTCCCTAGCTGAGAGGGAGTGTTGATGTTCAACGTTTGAAGAAATACTTCCAAGCACGACTTGGAGAAATAAATTTGAATAATAGCCTTTGGCTATTCAAATTTATTATAAGATATTTAACATGAGGAGGTGCCTCATTTACCTTGCATCTTTTATGTTATTAATAATTAATATTTAATTATTAATTAAAGGGGCCAACTTTCTCTAGAGGCGTGATTTGTCTAAAGAGACACATCTCTCTAAATGGGTCGACTTCTCTTAATGAAAGGACGCATCCTCTTATACCAGCCAATATAAATATGAGTGGTGATCACTCATTTGTGTATCAAATTCATTTTATCATAATTCACATTTAGAGGAGAAGTTCAGGTCTGAGCATCAGACCATTATCCTGTAGCAGCAGACCATTATCTTGTAACAACAAATCAATTACAAGGAGATCCATATTCATTATAAGTTCAATTATTCTCTAAGTGCATGTTAGAAGAAGAAGAGAAAATTGTGAATTCTATAGAAGGTCAGTTCGTGTTTTCTATAGAAGGCTGAAGTTATCATTTGCAGTTTGCTATTGTGATTGCATTCAGATTCTATATTCATCTCAAGCTCGATTCACATAAGTGCATGTTTGTCTTCAAGAGCAGTTCGAGTTTCTGTAGGTGGCTGAGTTTATTATTTGCAGATTGCATCATATTGTTTCTGTGTTTGCATCAGATTGTGATGCTTATTATTGGCCTTCCTATCGACCCATTGTAAAGGAGACATTCTTTGTGATATTTAATATATAAGTGATATATTGTTGTTGGGTTTTTCCCCCTCAAGAGGAGAGTTTTCCCAGGGTATCTGTTGTGTTATTATGTTGAATTTTGAATTAATTTTATGTGCTCTAATCTAATCATAAAACTAACACCCGATATTTCCACTTGTTGCTAGTATCTCAATCTTTGAGTTGTAGTGTCAGTAACATTTATCTTTTAAGTTTCAGCTAATGTTCTAGAAGTTGATTTCAATCGCATTTGCATCATGGCTATGAGCAAGTGCCAGTTTTTCTTTAGTAATTTTTGGTTAAAAGTATACCCACCTTTAAAATTCAAAAATCAAAAAATATATCTTACAAGGGAGTTGTACCTCAATCAAAATTCAGAGGAAGATCACCAATGAAATGGTGATCTCTCCAACTGTTTGTTGATTCGTCTTTATTTTGGGCATTATAGATTCATACTTAAATAATCTTAAAAAGACCAATCTATCAACTAACATAGGGTCAAAGAAAGTAGAGAACCTAGTGTACATTCGTAGTTCACCTTGCCTTCTCTCCCATGTAGAGCCTAGGTACAAGGAGAGTCCTTCAACAAAATATCACCAATTTCACCTAATGGAGAAGTTGTAGCCATGGTGGATGAAATGGTTGAAGTTGTAATGTCCCCTTCTCAACAGTGATTAGTTTTGTGTCTGTTGGCCTACTTCGGAGACCCGTAGGCTACTCGGAGGGTGAAAATTAGGGTTTCTTGTTTTTGAGGG
>VDFB02380500.1:0-11481 GCA_007258455.2 Sequoia sempervirens | reverse complement strand
TTTCAAGAGAGATAGGATACTTATATTCTGTTTGAGTTGTTATAGTGCTAAAAATACCATCAACAAAAACCACTATTGCATTATTATCTACTGAGGCTGAGTATAAAGGAGTAGTTCTTGCTAGCTAGGAGGTGTTATGCCTCGCATAACCACCCCATTTTTAGTTTGGAACAAAATGGGTCCCCCTTGGAGTTGATTTGTCTTTGGGTTTTGTTTGGGTCTTAGGAGTTGTTTTATTTTTCTCCTAAGTCTTTTGTTCTTTTGCTTTGTTGGAAGCGGAGCCGAAAACAAAACTAGATTCAAATTTTTTTCAGAGTTCCTAGTCCAAGTTTGGTTCTGACTCTAGGTTTGCTTTCTTTCCTTGTTCTGTTCTTTATTTGTTGTGTTTTCTCACTCTCAGGTCTATTTCTCCCTTGAGTTGTTTTGTTGTTTTCCTTGTGTTTTGTTTTACCCAATCGGAAGCGCAACTGGAATTGGAACCTAACTTGGAACTTTCTAAAATTTCCAGATTTTGTTCCTGTTTTGATTCCAAATCCGCTCGTTTGCCTCGTGTTTTTCTTTTTTTGTTTGTGTTTGGGTCGGGTCTAGTTTTTGTTCCAGCCTCGCTTCTCATTGTTGCTTTTTTTCCTTTTTGTTGTCTTTGTCTCAGTTTTTGTTCCTTTTGCTAGGAGCGGAACTCGGGCTGGATCAAGACTTGGAGCTTTGTAAAAGCTCTAGTTTTGTTTTTGGTTTCGGATCCGCACCTGCCTTTCCTTTGGTGTCCATGGGAGTTTATTGATTGTTCACATTGTTTGTTCCGCTCGACCTACCACCTTTATTGCATTGATTGCAGGTTCTTCAAATGCGCAAAATCATTTTTAAAACCATAATTAAGGTTAAATCGACATTATAATTGTTGTTTGAGTTGTTTAAGCAAAACCCAAGCCAAAAAGAAATTTGAGGAGAGGAATTGATTGTGGGGCATGTTCATTGGCAGATTCCTTTCAGGTTTTCGGTCCTTACTCATGGGCGTTTAAGGTGGGTTTTCGTCTCTCTTTTCTTTTCCTATTTTGTCTTGTTCTATTGGCTTCGCATTTCCCGTGTTGTGCTTTTTGCATGTTCATGGAACTCTGTTCTGTGATTTCTCGCCTTCCTTTTTATTTTTTCTTGTTCGTTGTTTTTGGTTTTTTCTTGTTCATCTTTTTTTTTTCCGTTTTGTTTCCTTATTTTTCATTTGTCTTTTGCTGTTGCTTGTTGCTTTCGCAGCAGGTGGGTTGTGCTGTGCCCTAGTTTCTAATTAGCACTTCTATTTACTAGGGTTGTTGATACTCCAAATGTTTGAAATATGTTTGAAACCCTATTTCATCTTGATCTCATGTTGATTTGATGTGTACTATGGCGGTTTTGTGTTGCCCTAGATGGTTAAGTCGACATATTGAGCAAACTAGGGTTTGCCCGATAACCTTTATCAAAATAGGTTCCTATGGGTTAAATTGATCTTTGTATGGTTAAGATGTGGGGTTAAGTCCCTCTGGTTTTTAATTTCCTTATCAATCATGTGACCCAGGCCTTAGATCCTTGTGACCATGTATTGAATAAAGTACCTTGTTTTATGGTAAAACTTGTGAAGGCAGACTCAGGACCGAACTTGTTCCAAGTGTTTGGTATTAGTTTCATTCTTGAATTGGTTCCACTTCTGGTTATTAATGATGGTAGGGTCTCTATGCTTGTCCTTAGGCAGAACTGGATCTAGAGTGGATATCGAAATTGGAACTAGTAATTAGTTTCTGGTTCTTGTTCCCATTCCGGTCCCGGTTCTGATCTTGTTCCTTTTTTCGGTCCTAGTTCCGATCTGGTCCTGGTTTTGGTTCCGACCCCATCATATGTTAAAATTTTGTTTCATAGTCCTAATGCTTCTATGGTTTCACTTCCATTGAAAGTAAGATTTAACTGAGTATGAAAGTTATCTTAAGAAGATAGAGAATGGTATTACATGATTAATTGACTTTGATGCTTTTATTCATCTAATATAGGAGTTTACTGCAGGAATTAGAAAATGTCAGGGGCATCGGAAGAGGCTTCTCAAAGAAGCCAACCAACAAAGACTTCTAGGAAAGGAGCCCAACCAAAGAAGATGAAGGTGGAATAGCTCTCGTATACTCTGAGATGTAAACATAAGGAGGTTACCCTCATAGCTAGTAAGGTAGATTCTGATTGTGCTAATATTACTTACACCAATTTGAGTCTTTCAATTATGAGGAATTGTATGAGGAAAAAATTAGCGAGGAGGTCACAGGAAGAATTGAAAGGATTGTTCAATCAGGTTTGGCCCATGTTACACTCTTCCCCTTGTATGTCCACTGTCTACAGTTGATCCTTGTAGCAACTGGAGCATACAATCATACTACCAGGTAGTGTGTGGATGTGAAGGGAAATGTCATCATTGATCCAACACCACAAATGATTAGATTTATGTTTATTGTACCTACTAGAATACCAGGCAACTAAATGAAGCAGAAGCATTGAAGCTCTATAGTGATAATAAGGAAGCCATCAAAAATCGTATGAATAAAACTTGGATGAGGGTAGAGAAGAAGTCTCTCACTAAGCTTCCTGATCAGCCTAAAAGGTCAGAGTTCTACAAGGATGTTGGGGACATAATAATGATGCTCTCCAGGGTGTTTGGAAAGAGAGATGCCTCTCAATTTAAAGAATGGATGTTTCCATTTATCCATACTATCTTGGATGGAAAACAATAGTTTGACTGGTCTATAGTGGTGTCTGAGAGAATTCATAATCAAATGCTGAGAGTGAGAGAAACCAAGAGTTTCTTTATGACCTCTTATGTAGTCTATGCAACTTCTAGGATGGGATTTTTTCCTGGATTGAATGCAGTGGGCATATTGGGAGAGGCCCAAGGGAAAAATAAAGTATGGAACCACTATGACCAACTTATATTGCAAGCATCTGAGTCACACTATAGGAGGGTTAATGATGCCTTCCTTTATGTTATTATTAATAGGCTCACTAGTGATGCTGGATACAAATTAAGCAGGGAGGCAATGGCCTTTATCAATGAATGGGGACACTGGTTTATCCAATACCCCACTTTCACTTACTTCAGATTGTCTAGTTTTGATGGCCACCCACACTTACTGCCTAGATATTGTAGCAACAAAATTATATTGATGGAATTCGTATATCAAGCTTTGAGGGTTAACTTTAAATTTTGCACCAAGCACAAGACTAGTTGTTATAAGTTTCCTATGAAATTGGGTGAGTATAGTTGTCCACACATTGTGGCAGCTAAAGCAGTCTATGATGAATTGATGTATTTAAAATTGGGCTTATACACTTCCAAGTTGCATTTTGATCCTCAACACAAGATGCAAGCTCTGCTTCCTAGTGTCTTTGATAAGCATTTTAACTTGTTGGAGGATTTTTGGATAGATCTCCAGGATGAATATGTTCTTAGGAGAAGGAATTATGAGAGGTTGCCTATCCCACTCATGGTAGAGTATGGGATAAAAGATGATATCCTTGAGACATTATCTGATGATGGGGTAACCTTAGATCCCTAGTATGATGCAGAGAAGATAGACAATAAGGATCTAGAACCAGTGGATTGGAATGCTGAAGAGTCAATTGATATAAAGTAGATTGCAAGGCCAATGTTAGATAGGAGCATTCAATGGGTCATCTTGAGGGTTAACCAGCAAGAAGCTCAAGGATCTAAGAAGAGGAAAGCTGCTGGAACTACCCAATACAAAAGGACAAAGAGAAGAATGCCTCTAAAGGAACCTTTAGAATTTCTTCCTCCCAATTCAGGGGAAGAGGCTATAGCTCAAAAACCTCCTAAGGTGCAAGAAGGAGAGGCCATTGCAGAAGTTGGTGCTTCCACGTCCATTGCAAGAGAAGCATCTACTCAACCCTTGGTTGTAGAACAACCAAGTGAGGGAATGCTTATGGGGACTCTCCATCAAGAAGTTGAGTTGTTAAAAGAGAAGGAGCCAAAAATAGAAATACATGATATTGCAATGGATTCTAAGGCTACCCCATCTAATAAAGAAACTCATGCAATAGCTTCCCATGATGTAACATCTGATGTAGAAAAAAAGTGTGTGTTAATAGAGGAAGATCAATGGAAACTCTTTGAGGATCCTAAAAGAGAAGTTGATGCTAAGGCTCAAGTCGAGGCATTGGCTAAACATAAAGAAGTAGATGCTAAGGCTCAAGTTGAGGCACTAGCTAGGCAATAGGAGATTGATGCTAAGGCACAATCTGATGCATTGAAATAGAGGGAACTAGAGGATAGAGTTAAGGCTGATGAATTGGTTCAACAACAACAATAAAAGGAGCAGGATCTCAAGATGAAGGAAGAAAGAGATAAATTGATTTTGCAACAAAAAAATCATGATCTTGAGGAGGAGAAAGCTGCTCAAAGAAGGGAAAAGGAAGCTCTTGAGGCCAAATTCAAGGCTTTAAGAAGATAGAAGAATAAGAACTTTTGGAAAGAGAGAAAGAGGCTGCTGAGATTGCTGAATATGAGAAGAAGTCCAAAGAGGCATGGGACTATGTTGAGGAGTTGAAAAAGCAACGAGATCAAATGTTAGAGGAAAGAAGGTTGGAAGAAGAACGTCTGAAGAAGGAATTGGAAGCAAAGAAATTGCAAGAGAAAAAGGATAAGGAAGAGGCTGAGGAGCTTGCACAAGAAAGGGCACAAAAAGAGCAAAAAAATGTGCAAGAGGTTGACTCTCAGCTTGAAAATACTATATTGCAACCTCTATCCTCTGCTACTGCTTCTTCTTCTTTAGCACAAGTAGTTACTACTCCCATAGCTCCCACTTGGTTAAAGCTTGACTTGGAGAGAAAGCAAATAGTTCAACCACAACCTTTAAATTGGGATGAAATGATGAAAGAGATTGAGAAGGAGAGGCCTAAAAAGAAGTCCAGGGTTCTCCACTCCACCAAACTAACAGACATAGGGGAAATCATTTCTGAGTGTGCAATACCAATGGTGGACAAGAACTAGGAGGATATGTAGATGACTGATTATCAATTGGGCATAGTAAATTTGGGAAGGCCTACAAGAAATCAACAGATGAATTTGGTTGATATTGTGGCTTCCTCTACTAATTCCATGATGATCAGAGATAAAAAAAGGAAAGATGAGCTTAAGGCTCAGCTGGATCAATTGCATAAGTTTTTGAAAGATGTCTCTACTCCAATTTCTCAACAAGCGACTGCTCTTGAATCTCCAATTTTATTAACAAAGAAGGAAGCAGGTGACTTGGTGCAAATGAGAAGCAAAGTGGGAATGATGGAAAGATGGATTGATAAACTCAATCAAGAGGTTGATGAGGTATTGATTGATAGTTTCAAGATTCATGAAACAATGCTTGAGTTGGCAGGGGATTTGAACCAACATGCTGAATGTCTAGACAAGCAAAATGAAGAGTAGAAAGAGTATATTTAAAAGCTTAAGGAAATTAGCAAGGTACCTAATTCAACTCTGCTTGAGCATTCAGTTCTTGAGGATGATAATGTGGATTTTGTTGAGAAAACTGTAAGTATAATAGGATACAAATCCAAGTTTGTTCATGGGCATAAAAATGAAATTCAAGAGGTGAGTAAGGATTTGAATCAACAGATTGATGAATTAGAGGAAATTGTGGCTATTTTAGTCAATCTAGATACCTAGGTCAAGGAGGGTCTTACTTTGGATAAGATGAGGGAGAAGTGGAGGAGTAGATTTGAAGAGGTGATGCAAAAAGGAGATGATGGAGAGGATTTTTTATTGGATAAGTTTATGGACATAAGGAAAGAAGCAAAGGCTGCTCGAAGGGAAGTAATCAAATTAAAGGAGATACAAAAATTGGTTGCAACATAATTAAAGAGGATTAAGTTTGAGGATGATTGGTTGGATGGACCTGATGCAAATACTCTTCAATAATTTTTTTCCAATTATGATGAGTACATCCTTGAGCATGCAACACAAAAGTGGGCTAGATCTCTTCACTGGACACGTCTCCTTCTCTCCTCTTTTGTACGGCTTTGATGTGGATTCAATGCTAGTTCCCTTCGTCAGTTCCACCTTCTTCTTTGGATATCAAAATTTGTGCAACATTGTACTCCAACTTTCTAGCTCAAGATTAGTAGTCCAGTTCTTTGTTTAGTTCCAACTCCTTAAATGGTGGTTCTAAATTGATGATTGAGAGGAACTTGTGCATGTGGCACCTATATGTACTATTTGGTCTTATTTTGTAAAGGTCGGCTAATTGAAGAAAGATAAGCCACCTGATGATAGAAGTAGTGATTAGTTCTAGAATTTTATGTTTTTAGCAGAGATACTTTTTAAAAGTTCAGTTGAACTTGGTTACATGTTACAATTGTTTATATACATTTGTATGTTGTTAAAATTGGATGGTTAATGATGCATGATCAATCTGTATTCCAGTAATTTTTTGTGCCTAAATGCTTTCTATTTGATGAGAATCAATAGAGGAAACCAGATTCAAGATTATCTCATTGGGTTATCTATAAATGAAGTTACTGTTATGTCTATTTGATCTATGTTTGATGATGAGTGAATGATCTATTTTGAAGTAAAGTTTAGTGACTGGTTATGGTATTGAATTAGCACTATGGATGTATGCAATAACATAGTTTATTTTGTGGATTGCATCTTGTTATGGTTGTGGTTAGGTGAATAAACACTCATTATTGATATGCATGTATGGATATTAAGAACTTTCATTTATGTTCTATCTTAAAAATTTGATCTATCTTTTTTTTATCTTTATTTAACCCCCCCCCCAAAAAAAAAACATAGATTAGTTGATTTCATGTAGTTTTGTTCCTTGTTACTAGCAAAGGCCCCTTGCATATTACAACTATATTGACCATTGAGTGACACCAACATAATTGAGAACCAATTACCAGGACCTTGGGAGTTAGATTACCATGTGTTGTCTTTCTTTTTCAGGAGAAATAGAATAGTAATATTCTTTTTAATGTTGTTGTGTTGTTTTGAACCTCAACAGGAGGTACTATGGATTTAAAAATGTATGATATATTTTGGTCTTCCACTTGATCATCCTACTATATTTTGGTGAGATAACCAAAGTTCCATTCATATATCTTGCAACCTAGTTGAGCATCAACAAACAAAGTAGATTGAGATTCATATGCACTTCATTCGATAACTTATCCATGATGGTGTTCTATTCAAAGAATATTTGTATTCTAAGAATTAAGTTGTAGCCATCTTCACTAAACCTTTAGCATAGTCTTGCTATATTACATTGTGATAGTTTCTTGGGATGAATGAAGTTGTCATAGGGGGTTTTGAGTCCTCCTTCCTTTGTCTATAGTTCTCTTTTTTGGAGAGGTGTTTTTCCCCACTAGGCTTTCTCCTTTACTCCTTTTTGAGAGATTTCATTTCATACATGAATACCTAACATGGTCTCATTGTTGAGACTCATCATTAGTGTTTAAATTTCTCCCTAAGTTGCACTTAAGGGGGCGTGTCAGTGTAAATAGTGTATTTATCTACCTGGTTAGCTAATCACCTATCTAAGATTGACCTATTCACATCTAGCTAAATTTTACTTAGGCTTATTTTGATTTTTGTCTCATTTTATAACATTGAGACATGCGTCCTCATGACTTGAGACACCTATTGACACTTTCTCACCCACTTGTCAAGTGAGCTCAAAAGTATCCCACCTATGGAGGGGTAGTCAAAGTTTTACTCCTACCTTATCACCTTCACGTCATTGCCTATATATGTAAGGCTTGATCATTGTATTATACACATTCTATTATAGTTATTTGGATTTTTCATTGTGACTGATTCATTTCATGGTAGTCTAAATATTGCATTTATTATTTTATGCTCCAATAGAAAGAATATCATACACCAAATTATAATCAAAATTAGGGCCTTTTACAATAATATTCAATAGTACAACTCCTGAGGCCCAATTGACTTGAAAAAACTTCAACCTAACTCTTGGTTGAGCATGGCTGGTGAATGAATCCTTCAAAATCTTGTAACTATCCCAAACCATATCAACTTGACTCAAAATGTTTGAAAAATTTTGGCCCAAAATTTCATTAACCAGGTTTGACACTTTCTTGATTGCTCCCTCCTTATCCATTCTTACCTCTTCTCTACTTTGCTTAAGTTTCTCTCTTAATTTTTTAACCTCAAGGGTTAAATTTTCCTTTTCCTATGACCCCTTGTCTTCAATAGATGGACGTGGAGGAGGCAATAATATTGTAACTATATTTAATTGTTCTTACAATTTCAAATTTGTGGAATTTGCTCTATCCAAGTCTCCCTATAAATTTTTTATTGTTTCTTCCATAAATAAGGTTGTATTGATGGTGAGGGAGTACTTGGATGTCACTTGTGGATGTCACTTGTATCCCCCAATTTTCTCACTATTCAATTCCTGGTGAGCTCACTTGGGTCATTTATAACTTGAGGCTTATTGGTCTCTATAAAATTAGACCATATAGCCAAGGTCTCATGCTTTGGGTTGAATCCTAACCCAAAATAGAGAGCATCAACTTGCTCTTCTAACAACAATACAGGGCCATTTCCTCTTTTCCTCTTGATATTGTCAAATGCAATGGTAGATGACATATCCCATCTCAAAAAAAGTAAGCATCCAACACTCCTTACCAACTCTTTGCCTCTTTGAGGAGTCGTAGATTCCATTCTTCATTTAAATTTGTTAAGTATTTTGTAATTATTTCCTTTTTTGTTTCCTTTGTAAGGTTTTTGTCTTGCATCCTTTATTGTAACTCCTCTCCTTTATTCTTAAGGATAAAGTCCTTAAGATCCTTTTTAATGATTAATTGGTCATCTTGCATTAACTCTAAGAAAACTTGAGCCCTTATGTCATCCACTATTGCCCTCTAGTTTTAAAATTGATGATCAATCTGTCATTTGAGGGTCTTTCAATTATAACCCTAGCAAGGAGATGTATTACATGTACTATATCAATATTATCCAATATTTCAACAAGCCTATGGGATAATAAACCAAAGGTCTTGTAGTAGGAGATATTTTTTGGAAAGGGGTATTTTGTTGTGGACTTTGTGGTATATCCCCTTGAGAAGTAGAAGGTCCAGGAGCACTTGTTGATGGCACAAGCACATTGGCTATTAGATTGTTGGCATTATCCAACATTGTCATAGTCCTTACTATGGGGTCTTTAATATCATTATATGAGCCCTTAAAATATGGCTCAAATTGCTTCCTTTTATTTTGAACAATCTAAATTTTGACCATAGTACTCTTCTTTGTGTGGCCTCTTTCTTTGTAGATCAATTCCTTATCAGATCTTCAACATTATCAGGCTCATGCAAGAATGTTTCCAACTTGAAGCTTGCTTTGTGATCATAGATGAAATGCTCTAGATCACATCTCTTGACCTTGTCTGCTCTCATTTTTTAGGGAAGAAATTTTTTTAGTAACAAATCCAATCCCTCCCTTGATGTGACTTGGAATTCTAAAAACATGATTATAGAAGGGAGGATAACATGCTTCTTATAATTCCTAAAATGAGTCTTGTTAGACTCATTCAATTGCCATATGATCTCTAAAAAGGAAATTATGTCTAGATAGTCTTGGGAAGCACATGTGTAGTAACTGGGGATCCATAAACCCTAATTACTATAGCATTAAAATAAAATAGCCAATCTCCCCAGTTGTGCTTGATTCTTGTCGCTAGGATAAGGTCCTTTGGCCTAAAAAATATTCTCACCTCCTCTAACTTTCTCTAGTTCGTAGGTTTCCCAAATTTTTTGAGAACTTCCTTACAAAAAATTCTTCAAAAATCAAATAATTATACTTCTCACAGTCCTTATCCTAGATATAAGTCCATTCCTACATTAGTAAAACCATTTTTTGTTTATCTAAGGCCTTGACCTGCATATGGGGGGACCAAGTGTCTATCCCACTAAACAAAATGACATATCAAAGAATACCATTTGAAGTGGAATATGATATTTTCCTTCTTGATAGAGCTCAAAGCTCTATGAATTTCCTCAACAATATAACCAACATAGTATAGGACTTATTCACATCCTTGCTCTAAATATCAATAGCTAGCACCATTAGATTCACTAGCATATGAGTTCTACAATCTAAGCCCAACACTTGATAGAGAGAAATATATTTTTACAAAATAATCTTCAATAACATCATAGCTAAATGGTTCTAACTCTCCATTAGAAAACCTTCTTAATTATCTGTTAGGCCCTCTCGAATTGAATCACAGTAACAATTTTACCCTATAGATGTCTCTGTCTTTGATATTCTTTGGTTAGGTCTCCCAAATATATATTGGCAATTGAGCATTAGGGTTTAAGTTGAAAATTTTGCAAATGTAGGACATGTTCAAGTACATCAAGAATTCCTCACCTGTGGTGAATAATTCCCTCTTCTCAAGGTTATTTTCCTACATGTAATCCCTTTGATAAGGTAAAAAATTATGAAAAAATTTGGCACCACCAATCTTCCCAACCCTAATCTCCATTTTTATAAATCAATCTGTCGACCAAGCAATTTTTGAAAGTATTCTTGAAAAGAGAATACCCCTAAATTGAAATGATGGGGTCTCTACAATTCTCATTTTTATCTATAACCATACTAGCCAAAATTCCTAACCCTTGCTACATTCTAGGCCTCTTGGATGACCCAAACAACTGAGCCATGATTTCATTGTCCAATTCCCTTTTCACACCCCTTGACATTCCAAACATGATTTCCTTTCTAGGGTTTTAGTGTTTGTAAAAATAGGGATTTTAAAATTTTACAACTTCAAAGAATATTTGCTAATTTTTTTAAATAATCTCTACCCTTCCAAAGCCCTAATTCACTTTCTAAGTCTGCTAAACCAAAAAATTATACCCCTTTATACCAAAATACGTAGAGATAGTTTGAATTCACTTACTAGTTTTTTGCTTGTTGAAATCCCTAGAAATATCATGAAAACCCTCATTCACTTGGAAATTTGTAGCAATTTCACTTTGATGTCTTTACTTTGTGCTTCGAATGATGACAATAGATGTAATTAAGCCAATACCATCAAGAATTTGGTAGATACAGCTAAAATCTACCATCATTGTCTCTACATTCTTAAAAATGTGACCAATAGTAGACATTCTCCATTTTTGGATGTGGACCATTGATTTTACAAAGATCGACGATGATCACAAGGATTCAAAATCCTTTATGCGAAGAGAAAACTTCCTTTCTTTTGCACAGTGTCAAGACACGTGTCATCATTTCAGGGACTCATGAGAACAAAAGGGATATCTTATGTGCTTCCCTCACAATGCCTTCTTTCATGAAACACTTAAAAAATAAGAGAAGACATGTGGCATGATTTTGAGACTTTGGAGGAATAAAAGCTTAGTTTAACATTACTCTATGAAAGTTTAAGTTAGCACGAAAATAAATAGCCCATGTTTGTTACACAAAAT
>VDFB02380498.1:0-32960 GCA_007258455.2 Sequoia sempervirens | reverse complement strand
TACATTCTAAACACCCTTATTATATTGTGATTAAAATAAAATAAATATTTAAGAATTTACCATTAAAAAAATCATAGTATTCATCAATGTGATAAAACCTATAAGCACTAAGATCTAAGGGTGATTCAATCATAATTGATAAAATATTTAGGCCCTAATGACTTGCAACTGATAAACTAGTAGCAAACACAAAGAATCATATAATTTCTCTACCTGACCACTCTATGATGGGGTTTACACCATAAAATTTAGGCTTCTAACTACTAAGAACATCTATTGAAATAATGAAGAAGGAACCCTTTGATGTGTTGTCATTGATGCCAACATTGTTTGTTAATAGTTTTGTCTAATCTGATAAACAATTTTTGGTGACACCTTGATCTCGTAATTTGGTTCGGACTCACTCATGTTATAAGATCAACTTATGCGGTTATAATATGTTGTTTAGGACTGCTAAATACATCTATGTTCAAGATTTCATTGACTTTGGTTGATCAGAATGAAAGTTAAAAATGATAGAAGTTTGACAAATAGTATTATGGCTTATACAGTGCAAAATGATATGAGTAATTTGTTCTGCATTCCTCTGATGGCTGGATTCAGACTCTACAATTTTGGGAGACAGTTTATAGGTGTCAATACAATATATATTCTAGTTGGCGCATGATTATTTTTTTAGATGAATTGTTGGAGTATGCTCAGTTGGTTTATTTTATGTTTAGGTCTAATTCTTGGCTGACCTAATACTTGAATATGTGCTATGAAGATTAATATGTATTATCAACCTAAATTCAATTTTTACACGTTTGATTTGAGCATGAAGATTTTTTTTTTCAAATATGGAGTCGACGAAATGTTTTGAATTAAAATTGGGTTGCATCTAATTAGGCTAATCTAATTAATGTATGTGGATGTAATGGTATATATATGGAACAATTTTGAGTTGAAAATGATGATGAGATATGAAAGGGTAAGTAATGTGTGAGAAATATGATATTGTTTGAACTTACGATTTTGTATGTGTGAAATTAGAATAAGGGAAGAACTGTTGTGTATGTTGAGCGACTGCTGAGTAGATCAGTATTTTGTATCTAGAGCTTCATTGGAACCGAATTCAACACTACGAAGGTGCATCTTACATTAGTTGACACTTTGGCTGTGTAGCCACTTTTGTCTTGTATCTATTTCTGGTTGTGAGACTTATAAGGACAATGAGTCCTGGAAGTGAGCCCCTATAATATCTTATAACTGGCTATAATATATTGTGAGCTAATTATCATCATGGTTTTTCCTTTCTTGGGTTTTCCACGTAAAAATCTTGGTGTTCATGTGTTATGTGATGTTGTGATTTCCTTCGTGTTTTCATTCATAGCTGCAGTTAGATATGATTTGACAATTAGTTGGATTCTGACTAAATGGTTTAATAGAATATTGATTCACCCCCCTCTCAGTATTCTGGGTGTTCAACAACATCATCATTTTATTTTTATTTTTTATTGTCAAGTAGGTGAGGTATTAAAGGCCAACATGGGGAATTTATCTTATGTATGTCCACCCAAGTGTTGGAACTCACACTATTCTGGTGAAAGCCTTCAAAATAATCACAAACACTACCACTATGTTGTAGAGAAGACCACCAAAAGTGTGTTGAATATTATCAAAAACTAGATGAGAAATTGTTAGAGAAACACTTACCATGTATTTCATATCCCTCACATGAAGATGAATGTTGATAAGGAGAATCCAATGAAACTCAACTAGCCACACATAGGAAACTAATCCAATACCTCTAGGGGTCTAGAGATACTTATCCCCAAATTTACTTTCTTCATCTAGATCGAGAGTATCATTTAAAATCATAATAACTTTGTTAGCCACAAAAAGTGGTGGTTATAAACTTCATGATTAAAAATTATTTTATTTTTCTTTTATCAATGAAACTATTTTTTTCACAAATGACTTATCAAATTTTATTTCAAACTATGAAGGAAAGAGATCATTGAAAGAGAACAAAATCATAAAACTATCTACAAATTAAAACATTTTGGATTGGAAAGTTGAGAAACAACATGAATCCACTTCTAAGATCATTGAGTACTTATTCAAAAATTAAAAAAGGTGATTTAAGGTATCTATTTGATGGCACAAAGGGTAGAGAGTGTGAGAACCCACCATATACATAAGTTTATCACCTATTAGAATACCTTGGTAAAGAAAACACCAAAGATATTTAAGTTGCTCTATAATGGTTTTCCAAATTTTTGCTTGTTGATATCAAGTGGCAACAAAATATTGAATAACCAAGTGAGATTTCAAGGTTTCATATTAAATATATTCAAGGGAAAGGAATAGGTAACCAAATTGTTGTTTATATAAAAATGGTTATCAATTGACCACTCCCAATCCTTCAACTAGAAGAGATGAGATTATAAACCAATTTTGCGATACTACTCAAGTGGAATGGGAATTTTCACTTCACTAATGGTCTCAAAATATTTGGAACTTAATTGAATCTAGAATTTGAGTTTGACCAAGAGAGCCACCAACTAGTAGAGGAATTGAAAATATCACACACAATTTAAATCCCTTTCTTCAAAACTCCCAAACCCTTAATCCAAGGGACTTATACTAACAAAACACAATGAAAGTTAGTTATAGGGTAATACCAAAAAGAATGAAAGTTAATGGAAAACCTAAATCTAAATACATCTACTTTCCAAATGAGGTATATTTTGATGGAATCCCAAGCTTTTGAAATTCTCTTAGCCACAAAATTCCCCGTGATTTCCAATTGTAGAGGATAAATTAGGATTTGAGTCTCTCAAGTTTCCTTGAGAAAGGTAATGATGAAGAATCGATTTCTAGGCTTCAATCCTAGCAAGAGTTCTAATGATTTATTTTGGATAGAGAGCAATGCCTTGAATCCTAATATCAGGGATGCAAGGTCTCCCACATCTTTGGTTTAAAAATAATGATCTTAGGTAACCAGGTATGATATCCTTTAGAGTTTTTAGCCCATATAAAATCTTTAATATTTTTCTCCAACCTAGAGTAAGCACCCTTGGAAGGGCCCAAAGGGATTAATTATAAAAAAGGGTGATATATAGCATCCTAAATTAAACTTGGAATTTAGTAGCCAAGGAAAGAGGTTTAGTAATCCAATAAGTTATGACATAATTTCATAACTCTAAAGGTGAACCCTAGAAGGCAAGGGATATCTCTAGGAATGTGAATATATCATTATGCTAAATTTATGTATTCTTAAACATCCACCCAAGATAGACTAGGAGAAGAGAATTTATATAGAATTAAGTCTTCTTTTATTGAATGAAAGATATGAAGGTTAAGAAAGAAATGTTTAAACATTCAATTGTATCATTTATAAATGGTTAATCCTCTAAAATATTTAGGAAGGATTCATAAGAAAATTGGTCCTTCAAAATCTATATATGAGGGAAAATATGGAGAGATGCATATTTGATAAGAGCTCTAGAAGTGCAATTGGCTATAAGATAGTTAAATCCATTAGCAACAAGAACACATAAGGAGGGATCTAACAAGCATCCATGTCGAATGGATCTTAAAATTCTAAATTTCTCAAATTAAGTTTCATCAATGGGAATGTAAGTGGAAGCATCTTGAAAAATAACTTGAACTATTTTGATAAAGGTATGGTCAAATAAAGGATCTTAGAGCATGACCATAATGAAATGCCATTCAATTATGCCATTGTATTTTTCAAATTCCATTTTGAAAAAGAGGGATTTATATAGATGATCTTGATCTCACTCAATTTCCTCCTAGAAACAAATGGAATTGTACTATATAAATTAGTTATAGATGAATCATGCTTATTGAGGCTTGATAATCAAAATAAATAAATATATGATACAAAGGGCCATAGATTTGATAAATATATTGTAAAACACTTTCAAGAGAGTAATATGGTTAGTTACATAGGGATATGATATTATAATGTGTGTAGGTAGATGGAGATGCCAACATATGTCACACATCCCTTAAGTTAGTTATATTGGGTTGTGGATAACTTGTGTAATTAATTATAACATGTGACGAGTAGGCTTTCATTGTGATTATTCATCTTTTATATTATTAGAAGAAGGTCTATACAAAGGAGGTGATTATCATTGTAAGGATATGTATTGCTCGTATGATAATATATTTGGGATAAATCTTGGAGATATAATGTGGAGTGGCTTCTTCCATAAGGATTATTCTATTGTCTTACCCTACCTCAAGGGTTTATTCTATTTTTGCATATATTGGACATTAATGGATTGTGGACCACAAACATCTATTGTGTGGTGTGTATTATTTTTTGTATTAAATTATTATATTAGTATTTGTGTGGATCTTAACAAGTGGTATCAAAGCTATGGTTTGGGCAAAGGTGAAACAAAACCCTATTTTTTAAAGATTTTCTTATATCTTTCAAACAATTGTGAATTTTTCTATATTTTCTTATTAAATTTGGAAGATAATCTAAGGAATCTACAACCCAAAGCTTTGGTTTATATCATCAATGTTAAGAGATTATTTTTATGAAATTTTCGTAAATTACTTTTCTTGGCCACAAATCAAGGATTTTTTCTAATATTTCTAAATTTCTAGAAAACTTGCCATAATTTAGTGAAGGTCTATTATTTGTATTTTTAATTTTTATGCCAAAAAAATTATGAAATGATTAAATCAAGGTTGGGTATGTAATATAAATTTATAAACCCTATTTTTAATTAGGTTTCTTGATTTTGATGGAAGTAAAGATCCATTAAAATGGTGAAAAGAATATAAAAGAGCTCATGGTAAAATAAAAAAATATGGCTTGTCTATTTTTCATTATACTTAGAAGGTGAAGCTTAATAATGGTATGAATCATTCTGCAAGGATATTTCTTGTTTGGATGAACTAGAACATTTTTTCTTAGATAGATGGTCTCAAGAAGGAGAAGGAACGAATAGCAATGAAGAGAAGATGAAGGATGCAAATACATGTACTTTCACTCTAGAGAAGGAAGATTCAATCCTCCAATTTTATGGTTGTATTCAAAAGGAAAAGGTTATTATTTTTGTAAATCCTAGTAGCAAGTATAACTTCATTAGCAAAGAATTATCCAGGAAACTATAGGTACAAGCAAGACACATCAAGGACAATACAAGGAAGGATGTTCATTTTTTTAAATATTTGAAGCTCTTTGTGGATAAATATTTTTTACATTAAAAATTTTATGCTTTGGATATGAATGGGTTGGATATTCTTCTTATTTATCATTGGTTAGAATCTTCGGGGAAAATAAACTTTAAAGTGAAAAATAAATGCATGAAGCTTTGGTATAGGAGGAAAAAATACTATAGGATATTACACATAGTTAAGTCCAAAGGAAATCCAAGTAAGAGAAGTTCAATAATCCACAAAATATTGCACCAATGAATAAAAGAACAAACAATAGGAATAGGATGTAGAGAAAAAAGAGAAGACAACTAATTGTCTTCATAAGCCAACAAAACAAGTGGAAAAAAATGAAGAGTCAAATAAGATTCCAAGGACATAAAAGAGTTCACTATATAGTAATCCACATCATTGTGAAATACAAGAATCATGGAGGCATTATAATACATGGAAACAACAATCCAATTACTATAGACCTACATGGAATCAAAGAAGCAACTATAACCATTAATGGTATCATAGAAGGAATGGCTATTCATGGTAGCAAAGGAGGAATTACTATTATAAGGAATATAATCAAAGGAGCACATCAAAATATGAATCAAGGATGGAATATAGGTATGGTCAAGCTAAAAATATTGTGAGGATCAACTATGGATGGTTGGATGATTAATCATGGCATAATATTGTGGTACCTAAAAATCTGCAAGTGAAACCCATCTCAAACACTCATTAGAAGGGTTAGTTTAAAACATGCAAACCTACAAATACCTCTATGAAATAACATGTCTATGCTAAAGAAATGCCACAAATAACCAAAAAAAAATCAAGAAGACATTTCAAAAGCAAGACAATCACCTATTCCATATTGGATTGGTGTCAAATATGCAAATGACCCTTTCCCAATCCTTGCTCAAAAGCTAAAATGATGAGATGCAATAGAGATGAAGAGAAAAATCAGTTCTCAAACCAAGAGAGTGACTTTGCATAAATTGTAGATCCCTTTGATGAAGAATGAGGTCTTTATTTATAGATTTTCTTGATGAGAGATTGGCCAAATGGGTGAATGTGGGACTAAATGTAGACCAATGAAGGAAGGCCACTTGTCAAGTTGTGATAGGCTGAAGGTTGTGCAAGATTTGGGAAATGTGCCCATGAGAGGGAGTTTCAAATTCAAATTTGTGCAATAAATTTTGAGAAGGGGACAAGAAAATGAGAAATAAATGCAATGTTGGAGGGACAAGTCAACTTGTCATATTTTTCAAACATGAGGGAATATTCCCCATAAATGCCATGTTGAGTGAAAATGATGATTTTAATAAATCAATAAATTGATTTATTTGTGCAAGTGGCATTATCTAGAGGATGTGATGGGTGATTAGGTTAGGCTAATTAGGATTAGGTTAGCTTAATGATGATTAGGATGATTTTGACTTTTAGGACTTAAATATTTGATTTATTTAAATTAGAAAAGGATGGAATATGCATTATGATTTTATTAAATGGATGTTTGATTTATTTGATTAAAAGGTTGATGATAATGTTTATTTAATTTTGAATGAATGACCTTAGGAGATGGAAATTAATGAGATTACCTGATGAATGGATGAAGGTGAACTTGATTCATTGATGAATGGACTTAATGTGAAAACTAGTTTACTTGATGAATGAACCTGATTGAATGCATAATGTTAATTTTGCATGTCTACATTTTGCCCCTCTTTGAAGCAATGTACTTGTTGCGTTGGTTCAAAGAATAAACTTGCCGCGATCATAATTCAATTTTTTTTTAATTTTTTTCAGATGCCCCAGCAAAAAGAAGTACACTAGTACATTGCCCCCTCGAGAGATCAAGTGAAAAGATTCGATTTGAGGGTCGATATCGCGATAAAGAGATTCAAAATGGATGGTTATGGATGATAATGCAAATGAGATGATTTTAAGATGCTTAGAATAACAAATCTATATTATCCTAAACAACTTAAGTGATGATATGATATGTTGTAATTATGCAATGGATGATTTATGAGATGGTTAGACTAACAAATCTATATTATGATGATGATATGATGTGATTATGATATGCAGAATACTGATGATTTGTGGATGCAAGATGAATGCATCATGGATGCATGATGGATGTATTGGTGATGGTGATTAACTATTCATGCTGTGATGTTAGTGCGGAAAATGAAGAAATTAGATGATGACAAGAAGATCCAACAAGCCAACATTATGAGAGATGATGATGAGAAATGATGATGATAGATGGATGATTTTCTTATCAAGGATTGGGATTTTAAAAGGGTCACTTACCTTATGTTTGATAACACGCATAAGTACGATTCATCAAGGTATAAAGGACCAGGATGGCGTTGTACTTAGTGTGATGGAATTTGACTCGGAAAATAAATAGGAGTATTCCTGTTCACACCTAACATACAAAAACCTTGATAGGATGCACTTTAGAAGTTTCAAACATCTTGGACCAAAACACGGAAAGGTATAACCAATCAATGCAATAGTCAACAAGGTGTCCAAAAAATCCTCTATACATATCTAACAAATCAAGTATTCGCCAAGTTATTTTACAAGAACATCCAACAAGCACAACAGACAAAAGATAATGATCGTTTCCCCATTCCTATCTCTCTAAATCCATCGTTTGGATATCATTGAGAGGTCCTTGGACTGAGCGCAATAAGATAAGTCAAAAGAAAAAGATAAAGCACACAAAAAATTTGATGTTCTTCAATACCGCTAACCAAAAGGGAATGTGTTTTTAAGGATAAGAACCGAAACTTATTGCCAAAAAATAATGCCCATTGTAGGAAGGATACATCCTAGGACATGTTAGTGGATGGCAACACGTCATTTCGTTTATCCAAAGTGTTCTTTTTGATAAATAATGCCCCTTGTAGGAAGGATTCATCCTAGGACATGATGTTATCAGATGATTGATATGGGACTGTTTGGATGATGGACTATCGACACAAAGAATTGACCAACTTGTTTACATACTGACTTAGACTTGAGACTTGATGTCTTTTGAGTTTTCACTTTTAACCTGCTAGACTTGTTTCTAACTGTTTCACCAAAGGTTGAGGATGACGATCAGTTTATTATGGATGGTGTTATTGAGGGTGCAAGCGGGATGAGGCGGATGGATTTTTCAAATATTTGGATGTTTTTGATGTTTTGCAATGTTTTGAGGCTATTTTGGTGTTTTTAAGGTTTTACAAATGTTTTGATTTTTGATTTTTTAAATGTTTTTGGGATTTTCTAAGATTTTGACCAAGAAACTAACCTAAAGACCTATCCTAGGGGCCTCGGGGGTTGATCGACAGATTATCCTTGCCTACGTTATACACGCAGAGACCACGTAGTTCGATTGACGACTTGACTGATTTACAAATGATGATATACATGATGAAATGTCAGTTTATTATGACAGACTCCTATAGGACTGACCTAAATGTCTCGGGGGATGATCAAAGATCAACCTTGCATATGCTCAAGCTCAGAGACGACGTAGTTCGACAAGACGACTCTATTTTTTGACTTTTTGACCCGTTTTTGGATTTTGATGTGTTTTGATGTTTTTGGATTTTCTGCTTTATGATGTTTTTGGATCTTTTGTTTTTTGATGTTTTTGGATTTTCTGATTATACACGAATCCGATCCAATGAAAACGTGCCCCCAGCGTGATGCAACAGACTACTCCGATAAAGGCAGGACAAACTGACCTTGAGGATGGGTTGAGTAGTACTAAGAGGGATCATGATACGAACATAGGACCAAGCTATGGTGCAGATGCGAGTGGATGAGTGATGGATGGAGACCTGAACGCGATGGATGATGGAAGCGAAATGGATGAGTGATGCAGAACAAGTTGTAAAGATCCTGGTGGATGGAAAGTGCTTATTTACACAAGGCGCCTGTTTGCCAAGTTTTCATCGAGGTACTTGCCCAAAGTGCCACCAAAGTGGTTTTCACTAGAGGACGATTTTTTTTCTTTATTGTTTTCCTTTTTCTGATTTTTTTTGGATTTTTTGCTTTTTCTTTTTTTTGTTGTTACCAAGACGCCTGTTTGCCAGGTTTTCGCCGAGGTAACCATTTTTTCAGGACTTTTTCTTTTTTTTTTTGGATTTTTTGGTTCTATACCTTGAAAGAATTAGGCATAAAACTTTTTGAGATGGGATCTATTCATGGGCTCCTGCAGAGGTTCCCCTTTGGGTGTTGAGAGCTGGTATGCCCCTAACTTATAACTTGCTGTGATGATGAAAGGTCCTAACCAATTAGGTTCAAACTTTCCTTTGCTGCTGGGGTTCGGGACATTCTTCTGATTTTCTTTTAAGACTAGTTCTCCGACTTGGAAAGTCCTGCTTCTGATTTTCTTGTTGTAGCTCGTTTGAGTCTATTTTGATAGACTTGTAAATGATTTAAAGCATCTATGCATCTCTCATCCAGTAGCTCCAACTTGTTTAATCTTGACACTCGGTAGTCCTCATCAGTGATGAGGTTTTGTAATGATATTCTAAGGGATGGGAGCTCAATCTCAATGGGGAGTACGAATTCTGATCCGTAGACCAAGGAGAATGGAGTGGTGCCCGTGGGTGTGCAGATGCTGGTTCGATTAGCCCAGAGGGCGGGATTAAGCTATAGATGCCAGTCACGACTTGCGTCATTAACTGTTTTCTTAAGGATTTTCGAAATGGTTTTATTTGTGGCTTCTGCTTGGCCATTGCCTTGGGGATAGTATGGGGTGGAGAAGTGATGCTGGATTTTGAATTTCTCGCACAAGTCACGAACCTCCTGGTTCTTGAATGGTGTCCCATTATCTAAGATAATGGCTTGTGGGACACCGTAACGACAGATGAGATAGTTCATGATAAATTTTGAGATCTGCTTCCCAGTGATATACGTCATAGGTATGGCTTCCACCCACTTTGTGAAGTACTCAGTTACAGTTATGATGAATTTATGGCCATTGGATGAGGTGGGTGAGATTTTCCCAATGAGATCGAGTCTCCACTGCGAAAAGGGCCATGGTGTGACGATTGGATGAAGCTCTTGAGATGGAGCATGGATGAGGTCCCCATGTTGCTGACGTTGTATACACCTCTTAGCATGTTCATGTGCTTCTCTTTCCATTGTGGGCCAATAATACCCCATCCTCAGTAGTTTCTTGGCGATGGTCATTATACTTGAGTGTGAACCACAGATACCGTTATGAACTTCGGTTAGAGCGGTTAATACCTCCTCATCATTTAGACAATGCAGTAAGGTACCTTCTATGATTCTATGGTAGAGGGTATCACCTAGGATGACAAATCTGGATGCCTTTTTAATAAAGGTTCATTTTAGGCTTGATGGTAGGTCAGTGGGTATGACTCCTATTCGAAGATATGTATAGATGTCATGATACCAAGGATCGCCAGGACTAACGATTTCACACACATATTCCAATTCTGGTACCTCGAATGTGGGAACGAGAAGCTGCTCGATCAGAAATTCATATTTCGGTACGTTGTGAGGGATGTCTTAGAGGGACCCAATTGTAGCCATGGCATCGGCTGCTCTGTTGTTGGTTCTTGGAATCTACTCAAATGTTATGTCAATGAAGGATTCCTTGAGAGTCTCCACCAATTTCTTGTATGGAGTTAGCTTGTCATCCTTAGTCTGATATTCATTATTGACCTAATTTATGATCAACTGAGAGTCTCCATACACCTTGAGAGCTATGATGTTCCATTGCACTGCTATCTTGAGACCTATAGTCAAAGCCTCATATTCTGCTATGTTGTTGGTGCAAGGAAATGCCAATTTGTATGACTTTGGTATGCAATCCCCATGTGGGGTGATGAAGAAGACACTAGCTCCTGATCCATGTTGTGTGTATGAACCATCGAAGTATAGTTTCCAATGGTCAGTTACGTTGAGGTTAAAAATGGATTCATCTGGGAATTCTGAGACAAGAGGATTCTCAGAGTAAATAGGTGCTTCTACTAGTTGATCCACAATAACCTGTCCCTTGATTGCTTTCCTCTCTACATACTCGATGTCATACTCTGACAGTATCATCACCCATTTTTCCATTCTGCTGTGAGCATTGCCTTGGATAAGAGATACTTGAGGGGATTAATTTTCACGATGAGCTTTATCTTGTGTGCCAACATATAATGTTTGAATTTTTGGGATGCAAACACTACTGCGAGGAAAGCTTTCTCGATAAATGAGTAATTTAGTTCATGACCGACCATTGTTCTACTGATATAGTAGATAACCCTCTCCATTCTATTTTCATCATGTTGAGCAAGAAGAGCTCCAAGGGTTGTTGATGTTGCTGACACATATAAGATCAATGGCTTTCTCGAGATAGGTGGCATTAACACTAGTGGTGTCAGTAGGTATTCCTTGATTTTGTTAAATGCCTCTTCACACTTTGTATCCCATTTGTATGCTACCCCCTTGTGGAGTAGGTGAGAATATGGATTTTGCTTGTCTGCCAGTTGTGCTATGAATCATTGGATGGATTGAAGTCAGCCTTGGAGGCCTCTCAGTTGTTTTAATGTCTTTGGTGCTTCCATCTCGAGGATTGCTTTTACTTTTTCTGGATCCACCTCGATACCCCTCATGGAGACTATGTATCCTAGTAGTTTACTTGATTGTACGCCGAAGACTCACTTCTTGGGATTTAGTCTGACTTTGTATTCCTCCAGTCTATCAAAGATAGCACTTAGGGTTGCTATATGATCTTGTCTCTTTCTTGACTTAGCTAGAATGTTGTCGACATAGTCTTCGACTGTTTTATGGATCATATCATGGAATATCAATGTCATGGCCCTTTGATAGGTTGCTCCTGCATTCTTTAGGCTGAATGGCATCATGTTCCAGCAGTAGGTCCCCATGGACAAGTGAAAGCCGTCTTATGTTGATCTTCTTTTGCTATCATGATCTGGTTGTATCCTGAAAATCCGTCCATTAGTGATAGCATCTCATGTCCTGCTGTCATGTCTACTATCATGTCGATGTTGGGAAGCGGGAAATCATCCTTGGGACATGCCTTGTTCAAATCTCTGAAGTCCATACAGATTCTGATGGCTCCGTCAGGTTTTGAAATAGGTACCAAATTTGACACCCATTCTGGATAATCGATTGGTCGGATAAATCCTACATTTAACAACTTTTTGAGCTCCATTTTGACTAATAGAGCAATTTGACAATGCATTTTTCAGAGTTTTTGTCTGATAGGTTTTGCTTCCGGATACACTGTTAAATGATGAACCACAGTCTTTGGATCAAGTCCCAACATGTCAGCATAACTCCATGCAAAGTTTATTTGCCTTTCCCTTAGGAATGCTGCTAGGAGTTCTTGCTCTTCTGATAATAGTGATTCCACATAGAATGTGATATGTGGGGTCTCCTCTATCCCTAGGTTGACAGGATTGCATTTTTTGGTCAAGACTGTTGAATTTTCCTGATGGATAGCTCTTAGAGGAAGATTGAATCCTTCATCCTCAGGTGCCTTAGAGAGGTTTTCACCATTGGATACATCCTTTCTTTTTACTTTTTTCTTGTTAGAGAGTGCCACAAGGTGGTTTTCACTCAAGGACTTGGATATGATTCTTAGTTTCTCACTTTTACGACTAAAGGATTCAATCGTTTCCCCATAATAGGTGTGTGTGTGTCCAACTCCATTATAAACCCTGCCTTGTGATCCCCATCTGGAATGTTATCCCTCAATCCCATAAATTCTGAGAGTGCCTCATCATTTTTGAATGTATCGAGAACTGGTGGTCCTTGTTGGTCATAGTCAATCAGTTGGGGGTACACTAAACAGATCTCATGATTTGGATGGTTTGTTTCAAAGGAGTGGGTGCTAATCATACACAAGGTGGTGTCCTCAAATAACCTAGGTAGATTGGATATGGTGTCTTCATCATCGCTACTAATATAGGGCTCAGTGATAAAATTATGTGTGTTGCCACCTATGAATATTGGTGAGTGTACTTGTACTAGCACTGGCTAAGGAGAAATATTAACCGTTCTAACCAGAGGACTTCGGCCACATATGGTTATTCTTGGAGTGGTACATCCAAGACCAAGATTTGTTATGGGTCGTGTCTCTGACATGATAGGTATTATGAGCCCATTGTCATTTTGTCCCAGTCTTTGATTTCTGTCGTAGCCCATTGCAAGCATCATTTGTAGGCCCTTGCTTGTTTTGTCCATTGGTAAATTAGCTGCCGGTCTTTCATCTTGATACAACATGTGAGATGGATCTACTTCAATAACCTCATGGCCCAGGTCTCCCCATCTTGTGAATTCAGGATAGTTTTGAGGATAGGTTTGTGATGTGGAAGCTTGATTTTCTTGTGGACGTCCCCGTGATCTAGGAGATTGTGGTAATTCTCCTATCACAAAAGCATTGTTAGGGTGTTTGTAGCTTCCACAACCATCCTCCTAAATGATGAGCTTGATATTGGAGATGGTGGGGATGGCGGGTGTCTCTGTCGTAGAAGTGGACTTGAGAGTGGCGGGGTCGATATATGGTGTGGATGGGCCCTCATCATTCTTTGGCACTTGGGGGATTTTGTAATACTTGGCTTCAAGATTTTTGCAATATGAAAACAGTTCAGGATATCCATGAATGGTAACCTCTTGTCCATTATGTGTAAATTTCACACATTGGTGGAAGGTTGATGCTACAGCTTTCATCGCATGGATCCATGGGCGTCCCAGGAGGATATTATATGGCAAGTTGAGGTCCAAGACCTGACAGGTGGTTTCCATGAGTGTTGGCCCTACTTGAATAGGGAGTTTGATTGTGCCTTGAGACACTCTTTCTTGGTCATCATATGCTCTTATCGTGATGCCCTTTCCTTTGTTGATAGAATCCTCTGATATTTTCAACTGCTTGATGAGGCTAAGGGAACATATGTTCAAACCCGCACCTCCATCCACCAAGACCCTTTTGATTTTTCTCTTGTTTACAATGGCTTCCAAGTGAAGTGCACGGTTGTGAGATGGTTGGGCGGGGAAATCTTGGTCAGAGAATGTAAGGAGATTAGGTGTTATGATATTTCTGACCATAGCTTGGAATTGCTCTACATCAAGATCTGCGGGGACAGTGGATGAGGCTAATGCTTCCTCAAGGATCTTCTTATGGGCTGATGATATTTTTAACAACTCCATGATGGAGATGTGTGCTGGAGTTCTCTTGAGTTGATCTAGGACATTTTAGCCATTAGGAACAGATCTAGATGAAGGGACTCTATTTGGTTGAGATGATCCTGCAATGGTGACTTTGCCACCTCTTGTGGTGACTCCACAATCTTCTGCATGGGCGCCTTTGATGGTGGTGACCATGCAGTCCTCATTTAGGGAGGCAAAAACCGTTTCGTACACATGATTTACACTACCCTTCCCTTTATCATTTTTGTTCCCTTTTTTACCATGATTCAACATCAGATTCGTATATATCTTAAGATCCTGATTTCCCGTAGGTTGTTCCACGTTTATGATTTTCTTATCAATGAGATCTTGGATGATGTTTTTGAGTCTCATGCAACTGTTTGTGGTGTGACCTTTGATTTTATGAAATTCGCAAAGTTGATTTTCGTTATACCAAGGAGGTTTGACATCGGGTTCTTGGTAATTCTCAAAGGTAGGAGCCTGGATGAGTTTTTCGTCTATCAACTTTTTCATTATGTCCTCAAGTGGTTCCCCCAAAGTAGTGTATTTTCATTTGGGGTAAGTTTTGCATTGGGGTGGTCCTCTTTGATCATTGAGATTATTGATGGCTGGATTGTTGTTGGGTTGGTATGTTGTGTGATGAGTGTTTTGGTGTTGTGTTTGGATTTGCAGTGTGGGTGAATGTTGGCGTGGACCACTAATGACCACCTTGGCATCGACGACACCATCATTAGTAACGTTTTTATTTCTTTCCCATGTGCGAGGTTTATCATTGTAATTGGATGGTGGGCTGTTGTTTTGTTGTTCGTGGTATGATGTTGGTTCCATGGGTTGAGTCACAAGGGCTCTTTCGATGCTAAGCGCCTTGGGGATCAACTGATCGTATGTAGTGATGCCCTGAACCTTGAGATGAAATGCCAAGTGGCCTTCAAGGTTAGCTATGATGGTGCAAACCTGTCGTTCTTCTGGCATGGTCCACTTGCTCCGATTGGCCTTGGATCGCCATCGTTGAAGGAATGAAGTGAAAGATTCATTCTTTCCTTGTTTTAGAGCGTATAGTTCTTCAAGACTAACATCCATTGCAATGTTACATGCGTAGTTCCTAATGAATGCATCCCTAATTTCTTGGAATGCTCTAATGCCTAAAGGTAAGTGAGAGAATCATTCTATAGCGGGGCCTACCAAGCTTCTAGGAAATAGCCACATTAGATAAGAATCATCATATGCGACTTCCATGTAATGAACCTGGAATTCCTTGATGTGATCCTCAGGGTTTCCCATCCCTTGATATTTGTCAAATTTGAGGATTTCAAATCCCTTGGGGAAAGGTTTCATTTTTAGGCTCCTATCAAATGGATAGGGACACAAGTTGCTTGGTGTTTTCGTTGTTCGCCCGAATTGCATATCGAGTACTTGTTGCGACAGTAACCTAATTTGTGTTGTCACATCATTTTGCGGATCAGGGGGTGGGATGAAAGTGTTTTAGGGTGTTTGGATCATGGGTTGGATGGGTGGGTTGGTTGGTGTGTTGTTCGATGGTATCTGTATGTTCTAGTGAGCGAGGTAGGCTTCCACCTACTTTTGTATGAACAATGCTTGTTGTTGATCTTGTTGTTATGCTAAGATTTGTGCTTGTTGTTGCGCTTGTTGCTGTTCCAACAACGCTTGTTGTTGTGCTTGCTATTGTTCTGACAACGCTTTTTGTTGGACTGCCAATTTTGTTGCTTCTTGTTGCTCTCGATATTGCTTTATTGCTTGCTCATATGCTTGCAATTGTGCTGCTTGTGCAAGAAGTTGTGCTTGTACTTGCGCTTGTTGTGCTTGATATTGAGCTTGTGCTTGTGCTTGAGCTTGTGCTTGAGCAGTCTTGTGTGCTTGTAATGCTTGAGCGGCTTGTTGTTGTTGTTGTTGCAGTAAAGCTTGGGCTTGTGTGGTTTGTTGCGTTTGCAATGTGGCTTGGGTTGCTTGGGCGGCTTGCGCAGCTTGATGGCTTGTTGAGCAGCTAGGTATATGGCTTTTTGTTTTTGCACTTGTTGGTATCCTCTTTGAAAAGCAGCTTGCAATGCTGCGTTATATTGACTTAATGTGGTGGAAGTTGGTGGTGGTGGGGGTGGTGGTGGATTCAAAATGGCGTTTGTGGTAGTGGTGAATGGTGATGTCGTGTTGATTATTTGATTGGTGGATGGTGTTGTTGGTATGGTGGTTTGAGTGATGAGTGGTGCCATTGATGTGATTGGACCTTGAGAGACCATGCTTTGCGATGCTAAGGGGATGTTTGATGTTGTTGCCATTGCTTGCGTGTTTGTCGTTTGTTGTTGCAATTTCAACAATAAGTTTTGAGCGTTTGGCATAATGCTTTGATTGATGGTTGGGATGTTGTTTTGATCGATACTTGGTAGAGGGGGAAGCCCTAAACCCAGGAGTGGTGTAGATGACAATGGAAATGGTGGGAGAGGTGGAAATGTAAGGGGTGCGAGTCCTTGTGAAAATGTTGTGGTGTCGAAGATGCCCCCTAGTCCGAACATGTCTCCCTCTTCTTGTGGATTTGTGAGGAGAGGGGTTTGAGGCGTTGCGTGAAAAAATGATGATGATGGATCATGATGGAATGTGAGAGGAAAATTTTTATGCAATGGGTTTTGGGGTATGTTTTGTTCCAAGGTTGTGTTTACATCCAAGCTTTGGTTATTAACAAGGTGGTGTGTTTGAATAGCATTAAGAAATGCATTTCCCTTATTAACATTGGGTTGTGTTGGAGCCAACGATGTCATAATTTGCGGAATGTTTTGCGTGATGTTTTGGGATGGGGGTGTAGATGAGATGGGAATGGTGGATGAGATTGGAGGAAATGATGTCTCTACTATGGTACTCACGTCGAAATCTGAAGGTAACTTGGCCCCTTGTTTTGCTAGTTCAAGCATGTATAACGAAGGGTTAAGTCTCATCATGATTTTGATGATTCTATGGTTGTCCAGATTTTGGAGCATTTCAGTTATTTCTTCGTGAGACATTCCAAGGGTAAGATCCTCTCCTTGGTTTTCCTCTTGCGGATTTTGCGATGATGTCGGAAGGTTAATTGTGAGATTTCACGACCCAATGGGATTCATTTCAGGAGTGGTTTGACTCAAATCACTTGAAGCGGGTGTTTCTTTGTTGGCTTCCATGCTCTTCTTGTATTGAGATCTAGTTTGAACCATAAAACAAGGATCAATTTTTAAGAATGGGAGATGAATCTCTTGATTTCTTTGGATTGATCTTTATTGTATGCCCCAAAGTGAAAAATTTTAGGATATCTTGCGGATCGAAAGATGATATGATGATGATGTAAAAGATGAATGATGCGGATGTTATGATCTTTTGGTAAATCTTGAAGGAGATACTAGGCTTTTGGGACTTTTGGTTATGTTGCAGATTTTGATTTTGGGATTTGTCCTTGATTGATTTTGATTTTGATTTTGATTTTGAACAAATAGACCCTAAGATGTTTGGATGATTATCTAAGGGATAGACTTGATCAAAGGATGATAATTTGAATATGTGCAGGAAGAAGGATGCATCTATCCACACCTATCCAAACAAGATGATAGTTTCACTAAGCATATGACGAAGGATTCATCTACATATACTAAGCTAAACAAGGTGATTTTGACTAAGCATATGTAAAAGGATGCATCTACACATACCTAGCCAAAGGTGATTTTGATACTGTTTTCAAGGATTTAGTCTCAATGATTTTGATGATTTTTGATTTTTCCAAAAAGCCTAGTATTAAGGATGATTTCAAGATTTTCCAAAAGGTGATTGTGAGATGATTTTTGTTTTTGATGTTTTGAAGGATGGATGAAAAGGATTTTGATTTGATTTGATCCTAAGATGAACCTAAAAAAGACACTTTGTTTGCCTAGACCTAGGTATTGAAGAACAAGCTTTTCTCTAAACAAGATGTTCAAACTCTCTGAAAAGATTTGGGTTTTGGCAGTAATAGAATGAATACAAACCGGGATTGTTCCTTGAAGCCTTCTTGTAAAAGTTGAAAAGCAGTCTTTGTCTAACTTCATATAATATAGAGAGACATTCTTGACGGGCTATCAGACTAAGGGCTTTCACCTTTGGTTTCTTGATCTTAATTTTGCGTGAAATAATTGGAGACACATGTGTGGGGTCCAATTGTTTTTAATCTTTGCTTAATGGATTCCTTTTACCACAAAAATGCTTTTGATTAGATTTCAAACTGAATGTCCAATGTCTCAACTTCGTCTCATTTCACAAGGTATATTATGTGAAACTTTGATGAATTTAAGGCAAGGGTTACCTATTGTTTAACTTTAGTGGGAAAATTGAGATGTAAATTCAAGTGTTTAGAAACCTCTACGGATGTAATCCCAAGGGCAAGCAATAACACAAGAATTTGGTCAATGTTATTTGCCTCCTAAAGGGTTTGAAATTTTGAGGATCATGTTGAATGTTTGTTTGCAAATGTTTTCAAATAAAGCACTGTGTTTTCAAACCAAGAACAAGTACAAACCCTATGGGTGTGTAAGACAATATTTGTTGAATCCCCACTTGGACAAGACTAGCTACGCCTATCTTTAGTGAATGGTTAGATGCTTGACCCCAATGGCTCCCCTCCATGACACTCACTTATACAGGGCAGCCAAGCATCAACACCCATGAAACTCCCATGGCATGTTTTCCATTGCTACTAAAGACCGTAAAAGTGTGGAGCAGCTTCAGAACGACCGTTCTTGCACCAAAAAATAGATTAAGGATTTTGGCAAATTCTAGCACATGGGTTCTAGTAAAGACTTTCTGTTCGTGGAGATTGACCCATACGGCAAGAGTCCCCTTTTGGATCCATCTTGTTAGAATCAACCACATGATATTGGCGTTTCTTCCAATATCCACATTTATATCTCGGCTGGAAATACTCTTGGCTTTAGAGTGTTACCGGTTGAGTCGTTCCCTTGGGTGAGTAATTTTTCCCCAAGGCAGGCCCTCTAGGATTAAAAAAAGCAAGCAAAGACAAAATCCGTAACTCGATCAATCTTTGACGACTCAAAGAAAGAGAATATAAGTGATGATGCTCTACTCACACTCGCACAAGATGTTCAATTTTAAACCCAAATCGAAGTGTGTATGGGAAATTATTTACGCAAATTAATGTCACCAAAATCCTTTTTATTCTTAAGATCGTCATGAGGTGCAGGAGAAGTGCATATGTCTTTTGATGATATTACTTTGTGTAAATAATTACAAAACAATAAAGGCACACATTCATTTTATCCTTCAAAGCAATGATTTGATTCGTTTTAAAACACCAAAGGAAAGATGAAGATCACTTGTCCAATTTTAGCCCAAATTGAAATCTAGTAGGTGTCTAAGTTTTAATTTTAACCCCTTGCAAATGAAAAATCAAAGTGTTCTTTTTAAACCCAAACGAAAATTAGTGCCCTAAAACGAAAAAATAAACAATTTCGTGAAAAGTGTTTAAAACAAACACTAAAGTGTAAAAAAACACTTTAATCTTCCCAAAACGTCATCTTCATTCTCCTCCTTTTTTTTTTCTTCTTCGTTTCACCTTCGCTTTCGTTAGCCTTGTTTTCTTCGCTTTCCTTCGTTTGTACCTATTCCATAGTGGATTGGTGTCAAATGTGCAAATGACCCTTTCCCAATCCTTGCTCAAGAGCTAAAATGATAAGATGCAATGGAGATGAAGAGAAAAATTAGTTCTCAAACCAAGAGAGTAACTTTGCATAAAAGTTGTGGATCCCTTTGATGAAGAATGAGGTCTTTATTTATAGATTTTCTTGATGAGAGATTGGCCAAACTATGGTACCTAAAAATCTGCAAGTGAAACCCATCTCAAACACTCATTAGAATGATTAGTTTAAAACAAGCAAACCTACAAATACCTCTATGAAATAACATGTCTATGCTAAAGAAATGCCACAAATAACAAAAACAAAATCAAGAAGACATTTCAAAAGCAAGACAATCACCTATTCCATATTGGATTGGTGTCAAATATGCAAATGACCCTTTCCCAATCCTTGCTCAAAAGCTAAAATGATGAGATGCAATAGAGATGAAGAGAAAAAATAGTTCTCAAACCAAGAGAGTGACTTTGCATAAATTGTAGATCCCTTTGATGAAGAATGAGGTCTTTATTTATAGATTTTCTTGATGAGAGATTGGCCAAATGGGTGAATGTGGGACTAAATGTAGACCAATGAAAGAAGGCCACTTGTCAAGTTGTGATAGGCTGAAGGTTGTGCAAGATTTGGGAAATGTGCCCATGAGAGGGAGTTTCAAATTCAAATTTGTGCAATAAATTTTGAGAAGGGGACAAAAAAATGAGAAATAAATGCAATGTTGGAGGGACAAGTCAACTTGTCATATTTTTCAAACATGAGGGAATATTCCCCATAAATGCCATGTTGAGTGAAAATGATGATTTTAATAAATCAATAAATTGATTTATTTGTGCAAGTGGCATTATCTAGAGGATGTGATGGGTGATTAGGTTAGGCTAATTAGGATTAGGTTAGCTTAATGATGATTATGATGATTTTGAATTTTAGGACTTAAATATTTGATTTATTTAAATCAGAAAAGGATGGAATATGCATTATGATTTTATTAAATGGATGTTTGATTTATTTGATTAAAAGGATGATGATAATGTTTATTTAATTTTGAATGAATGACCTTAGGAGATGGAAATTAATGAGATTACCTGATGAATGGATGAAGGTGAACTTGATTCACTGATGAATGGACTTAATGTGAAAACTAGTTTACTTGATGAATGGACCTGATTGAATGCATAATGTTAATTTTACATGTGTACAAATATTTATAAAGAATCGTGACATTCATACTATTTTCCATCTTCTCATGTTTCAGCTATGGAATGTTAGGTACCAAGGATATCATATTATAATGTATGTAGGTGGATGGAGATTCCAACATATGGCACACATCCCTTAATTTAGTCATATTGGATTATGTAGACAACTTGTGTAATTAATTATTTTAGGTGATGTGTAGGACTTCATTGTGATTCATCCACTCTCTAAGAGGAGTCATTTGATGAAGAATCAAGAGCACAATTTTTTAGGTGATCTTTGTTAGCATCCTTCCACCACATAGTAGAGCCCTTGTGATGCAAGAGAGAACAAGTCATAGCAAGGTGACCAATAGAGAAGCATTGATGAAATCTGAAGGGGAGGCCCTAATAATAAAGAGGTTGAGTCCAAGGCATATCCCCAACCATCAAAACCACATTCCTGTGAAGAGGATTGGATATGTCAATATCCACCAAAATGCATGCAAAAGTAGAGTGCCCCATGTAGAAAGTGGAATCATCAACTTTCAAGAAGTGAGCAATAGAGTTGCCAATGGCCTCATAGAATGGAACCTCCCAAAATTATAGAGGGAGGTTCAAGAGTCTAACTCACACTGGATGCACATTTAGTAGTTTGGTAAGAGGGTTAAATGAGATTAAATAAGGCTTAATGAATGGAGAGTTTTTCCCCCAAGACTACAACTTACCCAAAACCAATATTTTATCCTCAAAAGAGGTAAAGGAAGTAATGAAAAACCCTTAGCATAGGGGAAGAGTTCAATAATACCAGTCGCAAAAGGAAAATGAAGTAATGAAAAACCCTTAGCACAGGGGAAGAGCTCAATCTTACCAACCACAAGAGGCCTCCAAGAATCTAACACCCATTTGTGAAGGTTAGGAAGAGAATGCCAAAAATTGAAGAATACGCACACGAGACCCCTACATTGGTAGAAGTCCTCATTTTCCACTACATCTAGACCACAAATCACCATCGAGGAGGATTTGGAACAAGGAAGAGGACAAGATTTCACCCTCCAAGGATGAACAACAACACTGATCACATGAGAAAAGATCTAACCACCACCAATAGTAACAAGCCTCGAATGGGGGACATAACCCTCATCCACAACCCCACAAGAAAAAAGAGAGCCAATGGAGACTCCATCAACCCCAATAGAAGCCAAAAGAGCAGAAGGCAAACCAATGTTGAAACTAATGACCCCATTAAAATCCCTATGAATAAACATGGTAGCCTAAACAAAACATGAATTGGCAACAAGCATTGAAGGGGGAACACCTCCCAACAACATGTCATGGGAGGCCATGAGCACAAGTGGGAACTAGAAATTCTCTTACATATAAGGATGGAAGTTGTGCAATGGACATGAGAATGAACAAGAGTGACATCTTCACAAAATAATGTGAAACATGAAGAATGTTTTGAGATAATGTCTTAATGCATTTATATATCAACAAATGGAGCAATCTTGTGTGAAGTTGAGCTAATTCTCCTAGATTTCACCTATCTGAGCATTCTCACACATTCCCATTCATTTATCCCCACATTATCCATTTCTTCACATATATCCATATAAATCACATTTATTGTACTATCATTCTATGCACAAAATTTACTATTATGTCATACTAGGTTGTTTCTAGGTCAACCCACAATAATGTGTCCCACTTTTTGGCTAAAGTAGGACATTGAAATCAATATTTTCCACCAAATTTAACTTTATGAAACCTATAGCAACTAAACCATTAATAATTTGGAGATGATGTGAACTAGTGATTTATGAGGATTTGTGTGTAGATTCTAAATATATATATATTTTTAAAAATAAATAAATAAATAATGAACTTTTTCATGTAACTTTTAATAACTTGTTTTTATAGAAAACAACATTTTTAAATACCGATGCTTATGTCGTAACACATAATTTTTTTTGTGGAAAGCCTAAAATTATATTTTTTAGAATATAGATTTGTGACATCAATATCTAGTTTATGGATATCTTTTCATAATTTTTTGTTGAATATTTTTTAATTAATTTTTGACGTCAGAGTAATTACAATTTGGACATAGGTGTATGTTGTAACACATAACTTGTTTTTTTTATATCAATTTTTTTTTTTGCTAAAACAATAACATCAATACCTAGGGCACAAATATTTTTTTACAATTTTTTTCTCTAATTTTCTATTTTTTCACGTGTGAAAAAATTTGGGATTAAGGTGTCTCAACTTTGATTCCTCGCAATAATTAATTTATTTTCAAGTGCATATCAATTTAACCTAATGTATTAAACTTCCTAAGTTATCATTCACTTAATCGGTCCTATTATTGAGATGAAATCCTACATGGCAAATGATGACATATGACAAGATCCCTATTTTTTAGGAAATTGGCACCCACTCTAGTAGATCCCAATTTTTAGGAGGATGACGTCACATGTTTCCATATTGATGAAAAAATGTTTTGGCAACTTCCTATGTTAACTTGAGAGTATTGGTTAGTAGTTTCTATACTAGAGCTAAAGATGAATAAAGCAACTTTTAACTTTATCTACTTTAAGCGCCCAAGATATGGATAAGATTTGTTTCCTTGATATGCGCACCCAAGATAATGATACAATTGTTTTGGTTTAGCAGGTTGATTTTAAAGCTCATGCTTTTTGAGTTTTTGCAGTTATTGGAGTTGGAGAAGATAGAGGATGCTTTTTTGGGTGCCTACCTTACTCATCTATATATACTTGCTGTAATGTAGAAAATTGTATACACTTACAATTTCACATAATGTTTTGGCCCCCTAATTTATTGGAATTAATTAAGCTTCTAATTTTCCAAATTATGCATTCCAAAGCCTAATTTTTACTGTTTTCCAAAGACATACAAGTATTAAACAAATGCATTCAATCATTAAATTGTTTCCAACTTTGAGTTCCCTAGAAATTTGGGCTAGCACCCAATCACCCATGGATGAATAGGCCCACCTTCTAGCCAAGACCCAAATTTAAATATGTTTTTGGTAGTATTTTAATATCCAAAATTCAAATATGAAGTTTTAACTTTTGGAATTTAATTTTTGGGAAATTAGATAAACACCTATAAATACCTTGTCTTTTATCATTTGAAATCTAACACACACCTAGCATTCAAGAAAATATTATTGTCAAGAGCATTCAAGAGAAACATTATCAGATTCTATTACAGTAATTCAAGATCCAACATCATGTCAAATTCTATGTGTGTTCAAGTTCATGTTTTGTGAAGCCTAACATTGTTGTAGATCTCCAAAGCCTTCAAGCATTTAAGCATTCTATCAAGAAAAATCCAAATCCTTGAAGTGATGTGTATGTCTTCAGTCCTTTAAGGAAGTCATTGAAGGGTGGTGAGTTGCAACATTGTGTTCATTCATCATTTCTTTCCTTTCCATGATTGATTTATCATTGACATTGTCATTGTGGAAGTTGAAACACTTGCACGGGGTTTGACTGAGGCAAGCTCCTATATGGAACAACATTTTCCCTCTTTGTGAATGTATATGTTATAGGTCTAAAGAGGATTGAAGAGAGCTTGAAGATCCATTTTGCATTGTTGCATTTATTGCCATCGAAGTTTTCAAGACACAAAAACTCAATTACAAAATTTACTAATGACATTCTGACAGTGGGACAAGTGGAAAACGAAATCTTAGATCCAACACCAGAGGACCTCAAAAATTGAGAAATACACCCTAACAAAGACCTAGTCACACAAGGGTGACCCAGTCCTTCTATAACACTCAAATCCTACTTTTGGTGATATGTACACATTAGTTTGCACTTTCCAAATCCACTTGCAAAATTTTGTTTTCATCTGTTTACCTTCAAGAAATTGTATTTCTCATATTAGGTCATTTAGTCTAATTAGGTTAATCATTTCAAATCATTCCCAAATCATTCCTATCCCCTATTAGATAGAAACAATAACTTTAAACATCAATCCAAATATTTAGATTTTGAATTATCAGAACCCTGAACAAACACTCAATTGCCCCTCGGCGACCTGTCCTTGTACATGTGTCTCACCAAACTTTTTGAAACTGTTCTATCTTTGTTTGTTCAATTGCATTGTACTTGCATATCTCTATTTTGGAATCAGTAGCTGCATTTTATAAAGAATTTTGCATATAATTCATTTAGTGAAAGAAAGTGCATTGCTTAAGATCAAAACCAACATTCAAAATTATCATTTTCAAGTATCTACATATTACAATCAGTCAATAATTACATTTCAGATCTAAAAATTGCATTAAAATTTGTTCAAAAATATTCAAAATCATTGCATACTTGCATTTTGCATCAAATTAGGATACAATAAGAAAATTATGGAAATTTATTTATTGTTACAATTGTCTACAAGGAAAATTAGAATCCTTAAATAGAGCAGTCTTCAATCAAACTTTAAACTTTCAGAACCCTTGACCAAGACTCAAACGCTCTTGGGCGACCCTATCCTGCTTGTCTTGGCCAAACAAAAATTTTAGGAGACCTTTGTTACTGTGATTCATGTTTTCTCTTGCTTTTTTCTTTATATTTTTGAGTTTTTTGTACCTATTTAATAGTTTGATGTTCATCTTGGGTGCACTTTTGGTGTTGTGAAACTTACATGAGTTTCACAACTTGGTGTCCTATTGCCAATATTTCAATGAGACGTAGTTCGAGACCCATGGCATCCCATGCTGCTAGTAGATCCATTGTGGATCTTAAGTTCTCTAACACTTTTACACCAAGTATTGTCAATAAACAACCCATTTTGGATTATATCCCTAATGCTACAATTCCCATGAACTTACCATCAACCAATGTCATTGATGTTGACACTCAGATAGTTCATGCCCTTAAAGAGAAACTGAAATAATTAGACAAAGCCTTAGAAAAAATTCAATAATTTGTGAGCACAAATTATATTGCTAGAACAATGGTCCCTGTCATAGATAACATGAGGAAAATGCTTGATAATGATCAAGGATTAGAGGTAGTGTGTAGTCTAGCCTACACCTGCCCTTGTATAGGTGTCTCACAAAACTTTTTGAAACTGTTTTGTCTCTATTTTGGAATCAGTAACTGTATTTTATAAATCATTTTACATCTAATTCATTTAGTGAAATAAAATGCATTGCTTAAGATAAAAATCGGCATTCAAAATTATCATTTTCAAGTCTCTACATATTACAATCAGCAAATAATTACATTTTAGATCTGAAAATTGCATTAAAATTTGTTTAAAAATCTTCAAAATCATTGCATACTTGCATTTTGCATCAAATTGGGATACATTAAGAAAATTATGGAAATTTATTTATTGTTACAACTCTCTGCAAGGAAAATTAGAATCCTTGAACATAGTAGTCTTCAATCAAACTTTAAACTTTCAAAACCCTTGACCAGGACTCAGATGCCCTTGGGCAACCTTGTCCTGCTTGACTTGGCAAAACAATTTTTTTATGAGACCTCTGTTATTGTGATTCATGTTTTCTACTTCTTGTTGCTTTCTATTTTTGAGTTTTTTGTACCTATTTAACAGTTTGATGTTCATCTTGGGTGCACTTTTGGTGTTGTGAAACTTACATGAGTTACACAACTTGGTGTCCTATTGCCAATATTTCAGTGAGATGTAGTTTGAGACCCATGGCATCCTGCGCTGCTAGTACATCCATTGTGGATCTTGAGTTCTCTAACCCTTTTACACCAAGTATTGCCAATACACAACCCATTTTGGATTTTATCCCTAATGCTACAATTCCCATGACCTTACCATCAACCAATGTCACTGATGTTGACACCAAGATAGTTCATGCCCCTAAAGAGAAATTGAAATAATTAGACAAAGCCTTAGAAAAATTTCAATACTTTGTGAGCATGAAGTATATCGCTAGAACAATGGTCCCTATCATAGATAACATGAATAAAATGCTTGATAATGATCAAGGATTAGAGGTAGCGTGTAGTCTAGCCCATACCTGTCCTTGTACAAGTGTTTCACCAAACTTTTTGAAACTGTTCCACCTCTGTTTGTTCAATTGCACTGTACTTGCTTATCTCTGTTTTGGAATCAGTAACTACATTTTATAAAGCATTTTGCATCTAATTCATTTAGTGAAAGAAAGTGCATTGCTTAAGATCAAAAGTGATATTCAAAATTATCATTTTCAAGTCTCCAAATATTACAATCACTCAATAATTACATTTTAGATCTGAAAATAGCATTAAAATTTATTCAAAAATCTTCAAAATCATTGCATACTTGCATTTTGCATCAAATTGGGATACATTAAGAAAATTATAGAAATTGATTTATTGTTACAACTGTCTGCAAGGAAAATTAGAATCCTTAAACAGAGTAATCTTCAATCAAAATTTAAACTTTCAGAACCCTTGACTAGGAACTAGAGGCCCTTGGGCAACCCTTCCTGCTTGTCTTGGCCAAAAATTTTTTTTAGGAGACCTTTGTTACTGTGATTCATGTTTGCTCTTGCTTGTTGCTTTCTATTTTTGAGTTTTTTGTACCTATTTAACAGTTTGATGTTCATCTTGGGTGTAGTTTAGGTGTTGTGAAACTTACATGAGTTTCACAACTTGGTGTCTTATTGCCAATATTTTAGTGAAGCATAGTTCGAGACCCATGGCATCCCACACTGCTAGTACATCTGTTGTGGATCTTGAGTTCTCTAACCCTTTTACACCAAGTATTGTCAATACACAACCCATTTTGGATTCTATCCCTAATGCTACAATTCCCATGACCTTACCATCAACCAATGTCATTGATGTTGACACCAAGATAGTTCACGCCCCTAAAGAGAAACTAAAATAATTAGACAAAACCTTAGAAAAACTTCAATACTTTGTGAGCACGAAGTATATCGCTAGAAAAATAGTCCCTGTCATAGATAACCTGAGGAAAATGCTTGATAATGATCAAGGATTAGAGGTAGTGTGTAGTCTATCCCACACCTATCCTTGTACATGTGTCTCACCAAATTTTTTGAAATTATTTTGTCTTTGTTTGTTCAATTGCACGGTACTTGCATATCTCTATTTTGGAATCAATAACTGCATTTTATAAAGAATTTTGCATCTAATTCATTTAGTGAAAGACAGTGCATTGCTTAAGATCAAAACCGACATTCAAAATTATCATTTTCAAGTCTCTACATATTACAATCAGTCAATAATTACATTTTAGATCTGAAAATTGCATTAAAATTTGTTCAAAAATATTCAAAATCATTGCATAATTGCATTTTGCATCAAATTGGGATATATTAAGAAAATTTTGGAAATTTATTTATTGTTACAACTATCTGCAAGGAAAATTAGAATCCTTAAACAGAGTAGTCGTCAATCAAACTTTAAACTTTCAAAACCCTTGACTAGGACTCAGACGCCCTTGGGCGACCCTGTCTTGCTTTTCTTGGCTAAACAAATTTTTTTATGAGACCTCTGTTACTGTGATTCATATTTTCTCTTGCTTGTTTCTTTCTATTTTTGAGTTTTTTGTACCTATTTAACAATTTTATGTTAATCTTGGGTGCACTTTTGGTGTTGTGAAACTTACATGAGTTTCACAACTTGGTGTCCTATTACCAATATTTCAGTGAGGCGTAGTTTGAGACCCATGGCATCCAACACTTCTAGTACATTCGTTGTGGATCTTGAGTTCTCTAACCATTTTAGACCAAGTATTGTCAATACACAACCCATTTTGGATTCTATCCCTAATGCTATAATTCCCATGACCTTACCATCAACCAATGTCACTGATGTTGACACCAAGATAATTCATGCCCCTAAAGAGAAACTAAAATAATTAGACAAAGCCTTAGAAAAACATCAATACTTTGTGAGCACGAAGTATATCGCTAGAATAATGGTCCATGTCATAGATAACATGAGGAAAATGCTTGATAATGATAACAAAATTAGAGGTTGTGTGTAGTCTAGCCCACACCTGTCCTTGTACAGGTTTCTCACCAATTTTTTTGAAACTGTTATGTCTCTATTTGCTCAATTGCACTGTACTTGCATATCTTTGTTTTGGAATCAGTAACTGCATTTTATAAAGAATTTTGCATCTAATTCATTTAGTGAAAGAAAGTGCATTGCTTAAGATCAAAACCAACATTCAAAATTATCATTTTCAAGTCTCTACATATTACAATCGTCAATAATTACATTTCATATTTGAATGTTGCATTAAAATTTGTTCAAAAATATTCAAAATCATTGCATAATTGCATTTTGCATCAAAGTGGGATACATTAAGAAAATTTTGGAAATTTATTTATTGCTACAACTATCTGCAAGGAAAATTAGAATCCTTAAATAGAGTAGTCTTCAATCAAACTTTAGACTTTTAGAACCCTTGACTAGGACTCAGACGCCCTTGGGTGACCCTGTCTTGCTTGTCTTGGCCAAACAAATTTTTTATTAGACCTTTGTTACTGTGATTCATGTTTTCTCCTGCTTGTTGCTTTCTATTTTTGAGTTTTTTGTACCTATTTAATAGTTTGATGTTCATCTTGGGTGCACTTTTGGTGTTGTGAAACTTACATGAGTTTCACAACTTGGTGTCCTATTGCCAATATTTTAGTGAGACGTAGTTTGAGACCCATGGCATCTCGCGCTGATAGTACATCCATTGTGGATCTTAAGTTCTCTAACACTTTTACAACAAGTATTGTCAATACACAACCCATTTTGGATTCTATTCCTAATGCTACAATTCCCATGACCTTACCATCAACCAATGTCACTGATGTCGACACCAAGATAGTTCATGCCCCTAAAGAGAAACTGAAAGAATTAAACAAAGCCTTAGAAAAACATCAATATTTTGTGAGCATGAAGTATATCACTAGAACAATGGTCCCTATCATAAATAACATGAGGAAAATGCTTGATAATGATCAAGGATTAGAGGTACTGTGTAGTTTATCCCACACCTGTCCATGTATAGATGTCTCACCAATTTTTTTGAAATTGATCTGTCTCTATTTGTTCAATTGCACTGTACTTGCATATCTCTTTTTTGGAATCAGTAACTATATTTTATAAAGAATTTTGCATCTAATTCATTTAGTGAAAGAAAGTGCATTGCTTAAGATCAAAAACGACATTCAAAATTATCATTTTCAAGTCTCTACATATTACAATTAGTCAATAATTACATTTCAGATCTGAAAATTGCATTAAAATTTGTTAAAAAATATTCTAAATCATTGCATACTTGCATTTTGCATCAAATTGGGATACATTAAGAAAATTCTAGAAATTTATTTATTGTTACAACTTTCTGCAAGGAAAATTAGAATCCTTAAACAGAGTAGTCTTCAATCAAACTTTAAACTTTCAGAACCCTTGACTAGGACTCAGACGCCCTTGGGCGATCATGTCCTGCTTGTCTTGACCAAACAAATTTTTTATGAGACCTCTGTTACTGTGATTCATGTTTTCTCTTGCTTGTTGCTTTCTATTTTTGAGTTTTTTGTACCTATTTAATAGTTTGATGTTCATCTTGGGTGCACTTTTGGTGTTGTGAAACTTACATGAGTTTCACAACTTGGTGTCCTATTGCCAATATTTTGGTGAGACGTAGTTCGAGACCCATGGCATCCCACGCTTCTAGTACATCCGTTGTGGATCTTGAGTTCTCTAATCCTTTTACACCAAGTATTGTCAATACATAACCCATTTTGGATTCTATCCCTAATTCTACAATTCCCATGACCTTACCATCAACCAATGTCACTGATATTGACACCAAGATAGTTCATGCCCCTAAAGGGAAACTGAAATAATTAGATAATACCTTAGAAAAACTTCAAGACTATGTGAGAACGAAGTATATCGCTAGAAAAATGGTCCTTGTCATAGATAACATGAGGAAAATGCTTGATAATGATCAAGGATTAGAGGAGTGCATAGTCTATCCCACATCATAGACAAACATGTACCTACAATGGCTAGTTGTGCTCAAGCTTTGTGGTATGCTCAAAGCCAAGGAGGAATTCAAGTTTATCTCCTTACAACTATAGCTTCTATTCTAACATATACAAATCCAACTGTTACCACAACGATGCAACCAAGCAATAGTATAGCTCCAACTTTGGGCATTTCCAGTGGGAATCCTTATAGTTTTTTCAACTCAAACATCATATCTCCAAATCCATTACCATTCACAAAATTGCAATATAGTAGTCCACCTATTACATATGCACTTCCACCATATTCACCTCATTCCCAAAACATGACAAGCAATGATTCCATCATAAACCAACTCTTCCAAAATGTGACATCCCTTTGAAAACAAATATCAACATTGAATCAAACTTAAAATGGACAACCATCACAATATGTCAAGAGAAACCCATTGTCATTGGAGATATTGAAAGCACAAATACCACAAAATGTAGAGATACCCCGCTTTGAGAAATATAATGGTAAAGGAGACCCTAGCAACCATATATCTAAATACACAACCTTATGTAGTGACTTCATTTTTGAAGACAAGATATTGGCTAAAATTTTTCCTAGGTCATTGAAGGATATGGCCTTGGAGTGGTTTTGTTCATTACCAAGGAATTAAATTCACTCATTTAATGATCTTGTTGATGCCTTTGTTAACCATTTCCAAGTTCAAATTGGTGCCAAAATCAATATAACTGATTTAAAGTGATGCAAACAAAGACAATGTGAAAAAGTTATAGATTTCATTAGCCACTATCAGTTGGTACTATCACAAGTTAATCTAAGTCTTCCTGATGTGGAAATCCATAGGATGATCATTGACAATTTACAAGAAAATATAAGAGAAAAAGTCCTATTGCATAAATTTCCATCCTTTATAAGTTTGTGCATGGTGCTTCATGATTATCAGAATTCAATTAATAAGTATGAAGCATCTTCATCTAAACATACTAAGAAGTACAAGCCCAAACATCAAACCATTTACCAACAATTTAAGAAATCAAACAAGAACTTTTTAAAGATAAATCCATCCCAAACAAACCATGTTGAGCCTCAAGTTGCTGCCATAAGCTCTACCCCATACCAACTCTGACCTAGGGATAGACAATTTACACCATTACCTGATTCCCTTCATTCGATCATGTTGCAAATTTTGAGTAAGAACCTAATTCATTTACCTCCCGGAAAACCTATGGACACAACCAAACCCTTACCTCCAAATTATACCCCAAATGCCTTTTTCCATTATCATTGAGAAAGTGGACATGACATAGAATGATACATATGTCTTAAACATCAAGTTCAAGACCTCATCGATTCTAATCATATTTAGTTGGGAAGTGTTAATGACAAAGGAAATAAGTCAGTTACCCCACCCAACCACAATTTACAAATATTCACCAACCCAATGTCAAATCATTCCACTAACTTTGTGAAAGTTAGTGAATTCAAGAATGACGTGATGAATGTTGAAAAGATTGAGGACATGAATGATGATGATAAGAGTGATAATGAGGATAACCTACATGAAATGGTCACTCTTATAGAGGTTCAACCTTGTAAGGTCCAAACCACTTTGTTACCTAACATTACTTTCACACATATTGATGCTTCTATACATGCACCCAATGGTCCTCTCTATATTGTTGGACATATTAATGATAATCCCACAACTAGGATACTTATTGATCCTATGTGTGTAGAGAATGTGATCA